>RJWJ010007271.1:0-58329 GCA_004363605.1 Indri indri | reverse complement strand
GGTCAAAGTCTATAGTTACAGTTATTTAAAATTAATTGACATCAAAACTTTTTAAAATTTTAAGAATGGCACAAAACTATGAGGTAGGAATTATTTAATTAACTGGGTAAATGATAAAACTGAAAGAATAATGATTAAGTTATAGTACTTATAGGATACTCTACAAACCACTCATATTTTCTCTAGATTGAAATCAAATCGATCTTTGCACAGTACTTTATTTTCTCTTACAAAAAATCACACATATTTCATAAACTATAATAAGATAAAAGATTATGGATTTTGATTCCTAGCCTTCACCTTTTCTATCGCCATTATGTACAAAAGAAAAATTGATTCTGACCTTGAAGTCAGAGTGTTCAAAATAAATCTCTGCTGTACTGATGTTCCTTTTCTCTGTTTCTGAAATAACTGTTTAAGCTCACTCAGGGGATTACTCTAATGATCCACTAGCTTTTTATAAGTACTGAAAAGAAGTAAAAGAGATGTTTGTGCAGGGAAGTGTTTATCAGTTCCTAACACATTTCAAGGAAAAAGTATACGTGTGTTTAAATGATGCAGACCATCCCCACACAGATATTCCATGTGGCCTCTATCACTCAGTATAATATTCACTATTGAGAGAGCATATATATTCTGATCACCTTGGTAAAAAAAAATGTTTTATAATCTGCAAGACATACATAATTCATAATGCTCAAATATTTATTTAAAATATTTACCTACAAGCAAACATGATATTCAATTGATGACATACAGAAATGACAAATCAAGCCCAGTGATAAATAAACTATATTTTTTCAATTTTCTTATTATAATCCTTAATTAAATCTTGATGCAAATTTAAATTAAGTCTCACTAATATCTGTATAATTGATCGCTGTGGTACACATTCATAATATTGAGTTTTATACAAATTATGAATATTTTATTTTAGATAAATTACACAAAAATCATTCAAAGAGAGGGAAAAATACAAAACAGATTCTTGTAATGTGCCAGTAATGGGTGTATAACTGATTTTAACTCATATATAAGTCAACTGAGATTACAAAGAGAGTAAAAACTGTCATAAAAAAGTTACACAAGCACCATCTTTGAGACAACTATGACTTTAATAAGCAAATTTAATAAAACTTGAGGATCTTGTTCCAGTAATGACAAAATAAGATCTCACCAGAATGATTCCTTTGCAGAAAACAAAAATGTCGGCATTATACCAAAAGTAGACACATGAAGGAAATAGAGAGCGAAGAGAGGCTTTCAGAATCTGGTTGTGAGTACATGTTCAAAGGAGGTCAGAGTAAATGAAGTGAAAGTTCATTTTCATAAATTTTACATTGAAGTTATATGTATGAGGTGGCAGGGTAACTTGCAAAAACTGCAGTGTTTCTGGTCAGAAAAGTCAGAAAACTGAAGCTGTGAAAACCTGACTGAAGAATAACATGAGGGAATCCAGAAAGGGAAAGTTCCAGAGAGGATAACATCTAATTCTCTCTCCTAACATCTGTGTCTGATCTCTGACATATGCATAAACAGACAAGACTCAAAGCAGCTCACCTAACGATAGATATGAACTGAGGCCAGAGTTGTCACTCAAAAATCAGAGTTTGAAATTAAAGTCCAACCAAGATAATTACATAAGAAATAACACTCACTTGAAAAACAAATAACAGAATTAAAAATCCCCAAAACATAATATCTGCATGTCCAAGATACAATACAAAACTATGCAGAAAGAAGTAGGGAACTAGGGAAATGGAACAAAGAGATGAGATTAAACAGAGAACAACTCTGAGTTCACCTGGATTTTAGGAATTAGCAAACAAGGATTCTAAAGTGACCATTATAACAATTTTCAATGAAGTAAAGCAAAACATGCTCATAACAAATGAAAAGATGGGAAACTCCATCAGAAAAATAGAAGCAATTAAATAAACTAAAACGGAAATTCTAGAACTAAAAATTTTGAAATTAAAAATGAATTATTTGATGAATTTAACAAATGGAGTTGACAAAGGTAAGTGAATTCAAAAATAAGTAAATACAAATTATCTATGATGAAAAGAGATATAAAAATAATTTAAAAAGTAAACAAAGGCTGAAAATAATATTAGGTATTAATAAACAGTCTTCTCTACATGCAGTTAGAATTCAAGAAGAAAAGGAAAGACATAACAAGGCAGAGAAACTTCTAAAGGAATAATTTCCAAAATTTTCTCAAATTTGATTAAAGTTAGCAATGTACAAATATAACATGTAAAGAACACCAATAACACAATTGAAACCTATAGAAAAGAGCAAATCTTGTAAGCAGAAAAACTATTGCTTATCTGACAACAACAATTCAAATTAGCAGCTGACCTTTTCACTGGACACTATAGATGTCAGAAGAGGGAACATTTCTGCTTAAGTGCTAAAGAAAGCAAGCAAACAAAACTGTCAAGCCAGAATTCTATATATAGAATATTGCATAAGATACTCAAGAGTCATAGCAGATTAACCAAATAAATAAGGAAATTAACAAATAAATAGAATTTGTTGCCAGAAGACAAAGAAAGTTTCACATGCTGAAATGGAGTAATACCACAGAGAAACTCAGATGCTCAGAAAAGAATGAAAATATTGGAAATTTTAAATACTCAGGTATATGTAAATGGTTATATGCTTTATTTTTCTCTCAACTTAAATATTATATATTATATATTTTTCTCTCAAATTAAATATATGTAAACATATAACTGATTATAGCAAACATTACTGAGTTCTATATAGATTCTAGTTATCAGCCCTTTATTAGATATGAAGCATGCAAATATTTTCTCCCCTTCTGTATACAGGTTGTCCATTTGCTCTAGTGATGGTTTCTTTGGCTGTGCAGAAGCTTTTTAATTTGATCAGGTCTCATTTATTTATTTTTGTTGATGCTGTGATTGCTTTTGGGGTCTTCTTCATAAATTCTTTGCCTAGGCTGATGACTATAAGAGTTTCCAACATTTTCTTCCAGAATTCCTATGGTTTCATGGCTTAGGTTTGTCTGTTATCCTTTGTGAGTTGACTTTTGTGAGAAGTGAGAGGTGCAGAACCTGTTTCAGTCTTCTATATCTGGCTATCCAATTTTCCCAGCACCATTTATTGAATGGGGATTCATTTCCGCAGTGTATGTTTTCGTCTGTTTTGTCAAAAATCAGATGGCTATATGAGGATGGTTTTATATCTGGGTTCTCAGTTCTGTTCCATTGGTCTGTGTCTCTGTTCTTGTGCCAGTACCATGCTGTGTTGGTTACTACAGCCTCGTAGAATAGCTTGAAGTCTGGTAAATTCACGCCTCCCAATTTGTTCTTTTTGCTTAAGTTTGCTTTATCTATACAAGGTCTTCTCTGGTTCCATATGAAGCATAGAATTATTTTGTCTAGATCTGCAAAAAATTATGTTGGTATTTTAATAGGGATTCCATTGAATCTGTAGATCACTTTGGGTAGTATAGACATTGTAACACTGTTGATTCTGCCAATTATGAGCATGGTATGATTTTCCATCTGTTTATGTCCTCTGCCATTTCCTTCTTCAGTGTTTTGTGGTTCTCCCTGTAGAGGTTTTTACCTCCTTAGTTAAATATATCCCTAGTTATTTGATTTTCTTTGTTGCTATTGTGAATGGTATTGAGTCTTTGATTTGGTTCTCAGTTTGACTATTTTTGGTGTATAGGAATGCTACTGATTTCTGTATATTGATTTTATAACTGGAGACTTTGCTGAATTTATCAATTCCATTAGTCTTTTGGCAGAATATCTGGGGCTTTCTAGATATAAGATCACGTCATCAGCAAAGATCAACAGTTTGATCCCTTCTGCCCCCATTTGGCTGCCCTTGATTTCCTTCTCTCATGTGACTGCTCTGGCTAGGACTTCCAGCACTATGTGGAATAGAAGTGGTGACAGAGGGCAACCTTGTCTGATTCCAGTTCTAAGAGAGAATGCTTTCAATTTTTCCCCATTCAGCATGATGTTGGCTGTGGGTTTGTCATATATGGCTTTTATCACTTTGAGGTGTATCACATTTATTCATGAAAGGGTGAATTTTGTCAAATGCTTTTTGTGTATCTATTGAGAGTATCTTACGGTCTTTGTTTTTACTTCTATTTATGTGATGAATTACATTCATAGATTTGCATATGTTGAACCATCCCTACATCTCTGGGATGAAACCTACTTGTTTGTGATTGATTATTTTTTTGATGAGCCACTGAATTCGATTTCCTAGGACTTCTTTTATTACTTCAGGATATTATGGGGGTACAAATGTTTAGGCTACGTATTTTGCCCTTGCCTCCCCGCCCCAGATTTCCTAGGACTTTATTGATAATTTTTGCTTCTATATTCATAAGGCATATCAATGTATAGTTTTCTTTTTTGGTTGAGTCCTTTCCTAGCTTTGATATTCAGGGTGATATTGACTTTGTAAAACATGTTTGGAGGATTCCTTCCTTCTCCATGTTGTGGAATAATTTTGCAAGACAGGCACAAGTTCTTCCTTGTAGATGCAGTATAATTAGAATCTATACAGAACTCAGGAAAGTCAGCAAGAAAAAATCAAACAGCCCTATCAAAAGTGGGTGAAGGACATGAACAGAAACTTTTCAAAAGAAGATAGACTAATGTCCAAGAAACATATGAAAAAAATGCTCAACATCTCTAATCATCAGGGACATGCATATCAAAACCACAATGAGATATCACTTGACTCCAGAGAGAATGGCTTTTATCAAAAAGTTCCAAAACAGGGCCGGGCGCGGTGGCTCACGCCTGTAATCCTAGCACTCTGGGAGGCTGAGGCAGCTGGATGGCTCAAGGTCAGGAGTTCAAGACCAGCCTGAGCAAGAGCGAGACCCCCATCTCTACTAAAAATAGAAATTATCTGGACAACTAAATATATGTATACACACACACACACACACACACACACACACACACATATATAAATTAGCCGGGCATGGTGGTGCATGCCTGTAGTCCCAGCTACTTGGGAGGCTGAGGCAGTAGGACCACTTGAGCCCAGGAGTCTGAGGTTGCTGTGAGCTAGGCTGAAGCCATGGCACTCTAGCCCAGGCAACAGAATGAGACTCTGTCTCAAAAAAAAAAGTTCCAAAACAACAAATGTCAGCATGGATGCGGAGAGATAGGAACATTCATAAGCTACTGGTGAGACTTCAAACTAGTACAACCTCTGTGGAAAGTAATATGGAGATACCTCAAAGAGCTACAACTACAACTACCATTTGATCCAGCAATCCCATTACTGGGCGTCTACACAAAGGAAAGAAAGACATTCTGTTAAAAAGACATCTGCACTAGAATGTTTATAGCGGCACAATTCACAATTTCAAAGATGTGGAAACAACCCAAGTGTCCATTAATACAGGAGCGAATTAATAAAATGTGATATATGTATACTGTGGAGTACTACTCAGCCCCCCAAAACAATGGTGATCTAGCACCTCTTGTATTATCCTGGATGGAGTTGGAGCCCATTCTCCTAAGTGAAGTATCACGAGAATGGAAAAATTAGCACCATATGTACATATTAACTGATAACACTTACGTGCACATATAGTAGTAACATTCATCGGCTGTCAGGCAGGTAGGAAGGAGGAGGAGAGGATGGGTATATACACACCTAGTGGATGTGCTGCACACTGTCTGGGGGATGAACACGCTTGTAGCTCTGACTCAGGTGGGGCAAAGGCAATATAGGTAATCTAAACAAACATTTTTACCTCCATAATATTCTGAAATAAAAAAATAAAAATGCCATTGTCCTTATAATAAGTAGAAATACAGAACTTTTAAAGGGTGGCTTCTCAGCTGCAGGCAATTGCTGTTTGACTACATTTGATGATTCTAATCATCCCATCTCCATGGCATTTCTGCTGAAGACAATCCTTGACCTCCACCCAGGACCTCTGCCTGTATATATGTATACGCATACACATACATACGCACACACATACACCAGTTGACTTGCTTGGTATTTATAGAACTCAAACACATCCCAATATATATTATTTTGATGTATGTATACTATGTTATATTATAGACAAACATGATGAGCTATAAAGCAACTCCCAATGTTTAAAAGAATGAAATTAAACAGAACATGTTTTCTGACCATGACATAATTAAATCAAGATACATAACTAGAAAACTCCAAAATGGTTGGAAATTTAAAAACATGTTTTGCAATAATAAATGGGTCAGAGTAGAAATCAAAAAGGAAATAATAAACAAAATGCAAATTGTCTCTAAAGTGGCATAATAAAAAAAGAAATAAGAAAATATGTTGAACTGAATAAGAAAACATAAAATTTGGAAAATGTAGCTTAAACAGTAACGAGAGGGAAATGTATACCTTTAAATATTCATGTTAGAAAAGAAGAAAGTTTAAAATACATTATTTGAGTTCTCACTCTATGAAATCAGAAAAATAATAGCAAATTAAACTCAAAGTAAGTACATGGAAGGTCTTAATATAGCTAAGAACAGAAATCCACACCAATGAATAAAAATAAGAGAAAATAAATAAAACCAAAACCTGGTTCTTTGAAAAAGTAAATAAAATGTATAAGCTTCTACTTATAAAGAACAAATCAAAACAGATAAAACAGAGAATACCACTTTCAGGAATTAAAGATGGGACACCACTTCAAATACTATAGAAATTAAATAGATAAGAGAATATAATGAATAACAGTATGCCCATAAATTTGATAACCTAGAAGAAATGAACAAATTTTTGAAAAATAAAAATGACCAAAATTATGCAAAAATAAACAGAAACTTAATGACTCTTACATTGAATATTGGCATATCCCTAATGAACATAGATGCAAAATACCTTAATAAAGCTTTAGCAAGCTGAATCTAACAATAAGTAAAAATAATACAACATGACCAAATGTAATTTATCCAAGTAATGCAATGTTTTCAGTAAGATGAGAAATAAGCCAACTTTATCTATTTGTGGTACCTGTGATATTAGATTCCAGTTCTTTAATCTTTGAGATACAAATAGATACATAAAAATGCATTTATTTAATGCATGCATTTTGATGAATTTATATATAATTTACACATATATAAACATATACATTATATATATATATATGTGTGTGTGTATATATATATATATATATATATATATATATATATATATATATACTTCCAATATCATCACCACAATCTAGGTACTAAATATATCCATCACTTCCAAAACTTTCCTGATGCTCTTTTTGTGTGTGTGTCAGTTCATTTATATGTGTGTACGTATTAAGAACACTTCACATGAGATCTGTCCTCTTAACATATTTTAAAGTGCATAATACCATGTAAACTATAGGCACTATGTTGTAAAATAGATCTCTCAAGCTCATTTATCTTGCACAACTGAAACTTTAAACCTATTGAACGGCAATTTACCTTTATCCCTCCCCCGGCCCCCGGAAACCATCATTTTACTATCTGCTTCTATGAGTTCAAATATTTTAGGTATCTCATCTAAGTGGAATCATGCAGTATTTGTTCTGTGACTGGCTTACTTCACTTAGCATTAAGTTCCTCTAGATTAATATATTTTGTCACAAATGGTAGGATTTTCTTCTTGTTTAAAGTGTAATGATATCCATTGCATGTATATACCATATTTCCTTTATCCATTCATCTGATGGATGTTTGTTTTTTTTTTCCCATATCTTGGCTATTGTAAATAATGCTGCAAAAAATGGGGGTGCAAATATCTCTTCAAGATCATGATTTCAATTCTTTTGGATATATATCCAGAAATGGGATTTCTCGAACATATGACAGTTCTAGTTTTTATTTTTTGAGAAACTTTCATACTGTTTTCCATAATGACTGCACAATTCTACATTTTCGCCTATGAGTTTCAATTTCTTTACATGTTTACCAACACTTCATATTTTCATGTTTAGATAATGGACATCTTAAAAGGTATAAGGTGATATCTCATTGTGCTTTTGATCTGAATTTCCTAAAAACTAGTGATGTTGAGTACCCTTTCATATACTTGATGATCATTTGTATGTCTTCTTTGGAGAAATGTCTATTCAAATCCTTTACCATTTGGTAATTGGGTTTTATTTTTATACTGAGTGGTAGGAGTTTCTTATATATTTTGGACACTAATCCCCTAATATATATGTTTTGCTAATATTTTCTTTCAGACTGTAGGTTGCCTTTTTCCTCTCTTGATTGTTTTCCATTCAGAAGCTTTTTAGCTTGATGTAGTCCCACTTGTCTATTTTTGATTTTATTGCCTGTGTTTTGGTATTATATCTAAGAAATCACAGTCAAGGCAAATGTCAAGAAGATTTTCCTTTATGTTTTCTTTGAGGAGTTTGATTGTTTTGGGTCTTACATTTATGTTTTTAATACATTTTTATTTTTGTGTATAGTGTAAGACAGGGCTCCAATTTTATTATTTGCATATGAATGTCTATTTTCCCAGTACAATTTGTTGAAAAGACTATTCTTTCTCCACTTTCTGTTCTTGACACTCTTTCCAAAGATGAGTTGACCCTATACACATGGGTTTATTTTGGGGCTCTTTATTCTGTTCCCTCTGGTCTACATGTGTCTCTTTATGCCAGTACCCCATCTATTTTAATTATTGTAGTTTTGTAACATATTTTGGAATCTTGAAGCATGATGCCTCTAGCTTTATTCTTTATCAAGATAATTTTGAATATTTGGGAACTTTTGTGGTTCCATAAGAATTTTAGGATGGTTTCTTCTATTTCTGTAAAAAAAAAAAATGTCATTAGGATTTTTATAGGAATTGCATTGATTTTATAGATCACTTTGGCTGGCAAAGACATTTTACCAATATTAATCCTTCCAATGTACGAACATGAGATTGTTTCCCATTTATGTATATCTGCTTTAATCACTTTCATCAGTGTTTCATAATTTCGGTGTATAAGTATTTCACCTCCTTGGTTACATTTATTCCTAAGTATTTTGTTCCTTTTGATGCTATTATGTTTTTTTCTTAATTTCTTTTTCAAACAGTAAATGGCTAGAGTATATAAATGCAATGTATTCTTATATGTTGATTTTGTATCCTACAATGTTACTGAATTAATTTATTAACAACAATCCAATTTTTAAATGAGCAAAAGTTTTAAACATATATTTCACAAAAATATATGCAAATGGATAATAACCACATGGAAAGCCCAAAGTCACTAGCCCTCTGGGAAATAAAAAACTGTCCATGATATGAAAACATGACACATACAGTCGTACGGTTAAAGTTAAAGCTATTGACAATACCAAGTGCTACTAAGGATGTGGAATAAGTGGATCTCTCATACATGTTAGGTAAGATTGCAAAATGATCAGCTACTTTGAAAAATAGTGAGGCTATATCTTACAAAGTAATTCAAATACCTACCATAAGTCCCAACAATTTTACTCCCAGGCATTTACCAAAAAAATTAAAAATATGTCCCTATATTATTCATCTACTACTCTAATAGTCAAAACCAGAAAACAACCCAAATCTCTATCATCTGGTGAATGGATAAGCATACCGTGGTAGATCTACACTGTGGAATACTACACAACAAGGAAAAGAAATTAATTATTAATGCATACAAGAAGATGGATGATTTAGTGAAGGAAATCAAACACAAAATCATATATATGATGACATTTATATGAATTTCTAGAAAATCCATAGTAACATAAAAAGGATAAGTGTTATCTTAAGGCCATTGGTTGGTGGAGGGAATCAAAGGGCAGAAGAAAAAATTAGAGTCATGAAAGTAGTCTACGTTTGGATTGTTTTGGTGGTTACATGACTGTATATGATTACTAAAATTCATGAACTTTATAATTACAATGAGTAATTTGATTGTATATAAACTATATCTCAGTAAAACAAGAAAACATTTTGAAGTCTCAATGTACTCTTGTTTGCTATTGGTTCTAGATTCTTCATATACTAGCCTGAATATTGTGGATATTTTTATATTTTCAATTCTAAGTTTCATCCCTTCCCTATCTGGGTAACCTCATTAATTATAGAGCTTTAAATATCACTTGAAGTTGTTATGTTTAGGCCATAGGAGTCACATAATAATATTGGCTCTTATATATCTCTCAGGCATTTCAAACTCAGCATTCAAAAATTGAAACCAGTCTAACACCTTCTGATTTGCCTTCCCAGTGTTGCCGGTATGATCTTTTAAAAGGGTTGCTCTTATCATTTAATTTCCCTTGTTATAAGCATCAGTGGCTTCCTGTAGGTTCCATGATTCAATCTGTACCCCTCCAATCAAAAAATGTGGGCCATTTATGACTTGGCCTTGGCTTAATTCTTTATCATACTCAGCTACTCCCCATAGGATCCCTTTCATCAGGGGTCAAAAACTAAAACACTTTTAAGGTATGTGTGAAGGAGCCAGCATGAAAGGAAAGCAGCAGCAAAAGTGCATTTTATCAGTGTCTCCAGTGACAGGATTCTACAGGTGTGCTGGTGAAATGGAGAGTGAAGGCATCATCTGATGACCTGAGGAAGCTATCTTATGCTCTGTCTACCTGCTGCCATCTGGGCCCAGGTTTAATAGCTCTGACTTTTAGGTCAAATTTTAATGTGAAACGTGATAACTAAATATTTGAGAATATTTATATATATTCAATACTGAGTAAACCAAAAGAAACTTTCCACCAGTCTGGATTCTAGTTCATAAACTCAGCAAAACATCCAGTCTTTATTCATCTGGAAGGTTCCTATATATATATTCCTTAATGTTTAACTTAGTTATCATCACAACTAAGGAAACCTTCTCTAATTTCCTCTTTAACAAAATAATGTGATTTAGATGTCCTTTGTTTATATTTCCAAGATAATACTTACTGTTTACTCTGCCAGAGTTATACATACTTTTCAGATAGTAATTCATATTATCTCCTCAACACAATGAGGTAGGTGCTTTATTACCACTTTATAGATGGTGCAAATGGGGGACATAGAGTTTTAGTAACATTCTTAAAATATGCAGCTAGTAAATAATGAAGTCAGGATTCAAATCCAAACAATATAACAAGAGAACCTACATTATTATTCACAATATTGTACTGAATTTCAGATTTTATAGCATGGTACTATAATCATTGGTGTGCGTATGTTTTCTCTCTATACTGTTAAATAGTTAACAACAGGGATTGTGTTTTCTTTTTTAATTCACCAAAGCTAGAACTTATTAAATATCTAATAAATATGGGTTGAATGAATGCATAAATGCATGAATGAATGAACTGAGGAGGTACAGAAAGTTTTTAATACTGTTCTTACGATTATTTTATTTTAGAAGGTTATACATGCTCAATGTAAAATTCCAAAAAATACAGAAAGTTGTACAGATTTGATAAATTAAAATTCCTCCATTTTCCTATTCTTTCTTCCCCTGTTCCTTACAATAAATCCCAGGGATGAACACTGTTAAGAGTTTTAGAATTTGCTATTCTTTAAGAAATTTTATAAGAATCTATATAATTTGAAAAAGGAACTACAGAATCACCATAACTAAATATTAGGCTCTATTTTAAGAAAAATAAATTCTGTATCAAGAGAGACTAGAGTTAAAGTTCTATAGTTGTTAATTTTCTCCAAATCTGGTATAAAGCCATAGTGTACCTTATCGGACTATATTATATATAGGGAAATAAACTACAATGTTTATTATATTATCAATGTTATTAAATTTAAAATTGAATTTGAATTGATTGACATAAAATTAGTTACTCTAAACCACTCAGAAAATCATAGCCTAGTGGGTATGCTGCAACATGGAAGGGAAAATTAGCAGGAAATGTCTTTAGACCAGATGCTGTTTAGCAAATTCCAACAAGTTAGATGGTGGGAAAGAGATCAATAGACTTTTTTGTATACAAACACATATAGGTAGGTGACTAGGATTCCACATTTATGTTCAGGATTCTTCACAGCTTGATGACAAGAGAGAATTGAGAAATAGGTATAGGGCTGGCACATGACCTTTCATAAGTATCAGATGTAGAAATACTTCTTAGTACCTGATACAAAAAGTACTGATGCTGAACAAAAGGCTGTTAAGTTAAATCTCCAAATAAACTTAAGAATAACAGCAAACATATTCTACTCCTTCAGAATGCCTAGGTCTGTAAGGATCTGGACTGTAATCAACAGTGCCTAGAGCCTAACTGACTCTTGTCTCGTTATCCATCAATCAAGTAATTACTTTCCCCAAAGATCCCCTACAGTCCACCTCCAGAGGGATGGATCTCTGAAGGTCTGCATCTGAAGAAGAACATGTGTCAGATACATGTTCAAGCAGAGTGCCAATTCTGCCACGTGCATGAATGCCTAGGACCTAAAGTACATTGCTCTCTTTTTAGTCAACAACACAGATAATCAGCGCTTTGGGCTTCTGTCAGGAGTTCTAACTATAAACTGACAGCATGCAGGGCTTGCCAAAATCTTGTTGGCAGCATCTGTTAGTTGTGGGAGACATTTGACTATTTATTAAGTATCAATTAGGTATCAAGCCACATGTTGTGAGAAAGCATTAGATATCATCAGGAATATAAAAACTTTGGTATGAATGAGTGTAAATCCACATTTTTTTTGAGGGAGGACAAAGAAAATGAGAAAGATTTGGCTTATGGAAAAATTGCCCACTACAGGCCAATTAGTTTTAAATTGTGGAGAAAATTATTGTTCCAGGATATGACTATTACCTAATTTTACTAGAAAAATTAAAATAGGAATTTCTATGTGCCTATAGCAATATGGTGCCACTTTCTACAGTGATTTAGTAAAATTTGAGTCTAAGTTTCTTATGGATATGATTTCTATTCATTATCCTATTCCTCTCTCTGCCTAACATACTACATCAAGCACTCATAAAAATGAAACAAATATTCCCACAATAAATAATAGATCTCAATCATAAAGTCCTGAAAACATTCACTCACTTAACATATGTTTACTGATTAACCCTTATGTTCTAAGCGTTATGCTAGGTACTGGGTAAGGAATGAGGAAATACAAGCATAATACTGTTTTCATAGAACAAATTGGTTAATGATGGAGACGACACACAGTTAGAATAAATGATATGCGTCATAAAGGAATAACATAATTCTATAATAAGTAATTAAGTATTATTGAGATAATGTGCTCATTGGAATGGGACTCTTTTCTCAGGAGTTGCCATTTAAAAAGGAGTCAAACATAGATGCCAGAGCATAGCGGACAAGGAGAATCACTTAAGAGGTTAGATGTTTTTTGTAACTATATTTTCTAAGAAAAATGTTGTGAAAATGATGTGTAGCCTATGTGTTCCAATATCTGAAAAAAAGCACAGTAAGCTTAGGAAGCGTGAGACTGGAGACAGAAAGATGCCCGTATCACTGTCCATTCTTTCTTACCACTCACTGTTTGACATTTATAGGAATCCATGTTGACAGGAGATGCTGAAATTTGCTGCCAGAAGATACTTCTTCCTCAGCCTAGGGATATATGTATCATGAAAGAACAGTGATGCCAAGGATTTTAGAAATCAAGCATTGGGTTTGGCATCTGCTGCCATTTTCAACAGGAGTATATGCTGAAATTAAGAAAATAAGTGGCCCCTTCCTTCTTCCTACTGAAAAATTGTCCTTATAACCCGTTTGATGTCGTGCTTATATCATTCTTTTGACACTTTCCATATGCTTACCCATGTGGCACCTGTTTGTCTATAAATATTGTCTTTTCCAATAGGATGGAAGAAGCATGAAGGTAGGGATTGGATGTCAATGTTAAAATGAAAAGGAGTGATTTATTGTTACTCCTGGGATACTAGCTACCTCTGAAGACATCTGTTTGAGTGCAGAATAATTTTTATGGAAAACAAAATTTTTATTAAAAAAGATTTTTTTTTCTGTTACAAAGGGAAAATTGTAGCCTGGCAATAGAGGAAATCTATCTCTAAGTTTCATCATAAATACTAAAAATTCAGTAGATTTGTTTCAAGGGAATGAAAACTGGGTCTTTTTCCTTTTATTTGCTTTTCTGTTACCATTTAGGCAAATATAAAATTTACAGCTGGTCTCTCTTATGCTGTGAGAGTGATTTGGCTTTTCTCTGAGGATTTGACAAGAGGAAATATTCTTGTCTTGAATGCTATTAATAGCAATGTTACACATGTACATCAACTATGAATGAATCCCAAATGCTTTAAATATGTCTATGTAAAGAAATGCATGAAACAAAGGATGAAAAGAAAGTGCTACCAAGGGAAGGGGAGATGCCATTTTATGCTGTTATGTTTTTAAGCATCCACTGATATTCAGATTCTACACTACCAAAAATAAATACAACTAAAACACTTATTCTCTGTGTATGAACTATTAAGTGGCAATCACCTTAAGAATTGCTTTCTTTCTTTTTAATGGTAGGAATTAAAAGACACTAAGAATTAAAAAAAAACTTTCATGACTACCTTTGATAAAGAAAAATCCAGTCTCAATCTGGTGGGACCTTTGTCTCACTCCAGGTAAAGCTCAGAATCCCTCAGAGACCTAGATAAATGTGATTCACCATGTACATAGAGGTAAAAAAAAAAAAAAAAGACTGTATGATCCTCTCAATAAGTACAGAAAAAGCATTTGACAAAATTCAGCACCCTTTCATGATAAGACCTCTTAACAAAATAGGCACAGATGGAACATACCTGAATATTACAAAAGCCATATATGACAAACCCACAGTCAACAATATACTGAATGTGCAAAAATTGAAAACATTTCCTCTTAGAACTGGAACAGGACACATTTGTCCACTGTTACCATTTCTGTTCAACATAATCCCGGAAGTCTTAGCCAGAGTAATCAGGCAAGACATGGAAATCAAGGGTATCCAAAAGGGGAAAGAAGAGGACGAATTATCACTCTTTGCTGATGATGTGATCATGTATCTAGAAAGCCCAAAGATTCTTTCAAGAGATTCCAGGAATTGATAAATAAATTCAGCAAAGTCTCAAGTTACAAAATCAATGTACACATATCAGTAGCATTTCTATACACTGACAACCGTCGAGCTGAGAATCAAATCAGAGACTCAATACCTTTCACAATAGCAATGAAGAAACTAAAATACCTAGAAAAAAATGTATATGTATATATAAAAACAAGGAGGTGAAAGACCACTATAGGGAGAACTAAAAAACTCTGAAGAGGGAAATCACAAAGTATATAAACATGGAAAAATATATCATGCCTATGGATCAACAGAATCAACATTGTTAACGTGTATATTACTCAAAGTGATTTACAGATTCAATGCAATCCCCATTAAAATACACATGTCATTTTCTACATATGTAGAAAAAATAATTATATTCTTTATACGAAATGAGAAAAGACCCTGAATAGCCAAAGCAACGTTAAGCAAAAAGAACAAATTCGGAGGCATCTCCTTACCAGACGTGAAGCCATACCACAAGGCTATAGTACCCAAGACATCATGATAGTACCACAGGAACAGAGAGAGACCAATGGATCAGAACGGAGAACCCAGATATGTAACCATCCTCATATTGCCATCTGATCTTTGACAAAGCATACAAGAACATACACTTGGGAAAAGAATCCCAATTCAATAAATGGTGCTGGGAAAATTGGATAGCTACATGTAAATGACTGAAATAGGATCTGCACTTCTTACCATTCACAAGAATCAACTCATGGTGGATAACAGCCTTAAACTTAAGGCAAGAAACTATAAGAATTCTGGAAGAAGAGGTTGGAAAAACTCTTATAGATATTAGCCTAGGCAAAGAATTTATGAAGAAGACCCCAAAGGCAATCACAGCAAAGCAAAAAAAAATAATAATAATAATAATAAATGTGACCTGATTAAATTAAAAAGTTTCTGCACACCCAAGGAAACAATCAAAAGATCAAATAAGCAACCTACAGAATGGGGAAAAATATGTGCATGCTATATATCCAATAAAGGGCTAATAACCAGAATCTACAAAGTCCTAAAGCAAGTCAGCACACACAAAAAAATCCCCAGCAAATAACACCATTAAAAATTGGGCAAAATACATGAACAGAAGTTATTCATAAGAAGATATACTAATGGCCAATAATCATACGAAAAAATGCTCAATGTCTCTAATCATAAGGGAAATGCAAATCAAAATCACAATGGGATAGCACCTAACTCCACTGAGAATGGTTTTTTATCACGATGTCCCAAAACAACAGATGCTGGCATAGATGCATAGAGAAAGGAACACTTATACACTGCTGGTGGGACTGTAAACTAGTACAACCTCTATGGAAAGCAATATGCAGATACCTCAAAGAACTAAAAGTAGACCTACCATTTGATCCAGCAATCCCACTAATAGGTATTTACCCAAAGGAAAAAAAGACAATTTATAAAAAATACTCTTGCATGTGCATGTTAATAGCATCACAATTCACAGTTGCAAAGATGTGGAAATAACCCAAGTACTGATCAATACATGAGTGGATTAATAAAATATGGTATATGTATACCATGGAGTATTATTCAGCTGTAAAAAATGGTGAACTAATACCTTTTGTAACAACCTTGATAGAACTGGAGACCATCCTTCTAAATGAAGTATCACAAGAATGGAAGAACAAGCACCACATGTACTCACTATTAAATTGAAACTAATTGATCGACACTCATGTACACATATGGTAGTAAAATTCAATGGAATTCAGGTGGAAGCGGGGAAGGGGATGGGTAAATTCACTCCTAACAGGTACAATGCACACTATATGGGTGATGTACACATTTGTATCTTTGAATCAAACTGTACAAAAACAATTCATGTAACCAAAACATTTTACCCCCGTAATATTCTGAAATATTAAAAAAATCCACTCTCCATTAAGTTAATATTCCTAATATATAATTGCCAACATTTATCCAACTTGGTTTGCCTTACAATAATGCATTGTCAATTGACCAAAGTTTAATTGCAATGCATTAATATATTCCACACATTCAAATACCATAAGATCTATTAGAAATACAAAAAGTAATTTTTTATTGAACACAGCAGGAGAGCAGACCATTAGGAAGAACATGCTTGTATTGACATAACCCTTAAAATGTTTTCCTCATCTGCTTATCACGGATGTAAAACTGTTTGGGCATGTATCTAGCTTAGGCAGTATATTATCACTCTTATGAGTTGAAGAAACATCTCTTAGTTAAGGTTGGTCACATCACTTCATTCTTAATTTTAGTAATTTTAGACTAGTTAAACATATGTTAGATTTCAGCCACTATCTTCCTGAATGCCAACTCCTTTATTAAAGTCCTTGATTTTCACATGAAATTTCCTATATCTCACTGATTACCTCAATTAGCCTTTCCAGTTCCCTCTCTGGTCCTTAACTGATTTTTTTTTTTTTTTTTTTTTTTTTTGGCGTGGAAGTGGAGAAGTGGGAATATCTAGAGGCAGTATGTCCTAGTGGTCAACAGCATACACTTAGATTCATACGATCTAAGTTCATATTCTATGCCTAACTCTTGCTGTTTGTGTTAGCTCCATTAATGCCTTAATCTCTCTACCATTCAGTTTTCTCATCTATAAAGGGTGAAGATAGCAGCATTTTCCACATGAAGTAGTTGTGAGGGTCACATAAGTCAACATAAATGAAGTGTTTAGTGTGGGGAATAGCAATTGAAAATGTTCTATTTTCTACCGTCTTTATTGTTATTACTATTATCACAAGTGAAAAGTTGGATGTCACATAAATGGAAGCTAAATTTAGAACAAGTGTGTTAAGGATGTACAATTACCTTATATGCATAAAATTTCTATTCAATTAGGAAATTTTTTTAAGCACAGATTTAAAATAATTCATTCATAATATGTAGATTTTGTCCAATTTAATAATATATTAGAACCATTTTCATTTCAAAAGTTGATTTTCTAATAGGAAAGATATACTGAACTGCAAATACCCTCATTTTCTCCATATTTTTATTGTTCAAGAAAAATCTAGATTATTTTTCAAAGGTAGTAAATGTTACCATTTGTTACCTCTTATTTCTACAAAAGCAATCAGGTTTCCTTTCATCTAATAGCATACCATTCAAATCATATCTTTTAATCAAAACATTTTGGGATAAATTATACTAACAAACAATAAATGGAAATATGAGAAGAAAAAATGAATTTTGAATTCATTTTCCAAAAGGGAGCATGGGAGTTATCACTATCTAAATTAGGCAACACTTTTTTTAATTTTAGAAAATAAAATACTTTTTTGTTTGATGGGAGCAATAAATATTTTATAAAGATGTAATATCTTTTACATGTTTGCAAATTCATGAAATTCCTAACAATGAAAAATGATTACTTTTATTATCAGGCAGAATTTATCATACAAAAATATACAATAGGGATGCTAAGCACACCAGCTCCTACCTCACATGAATATGCTACCACTTGTTTTTAAAATACTTTTTTTCTGCTTTGTTGTCAGTGAATTTTCACGGTAAAAATAATTTTCTATTTTTCATTGACAATATGACATCAAGATGAAATTAAGACACAAGAATTGTGACTTCATAATGATTTCCCATGAATTCATAAATTATCACATTTGGTGCTCAACCCTATAGACCAGAGAATATCCTCAAATATGATGATAATAGTAATGACAATTAGGACAATGAAGACAATGATAGTGATGATAGGAATGCTAACGTGTACTGAGAGTCTTCTGTGTCAGGCTCTGTGCTAAACCAGACACATATGCCCTTGTGAATGACATTAATGTTCTTAGGAAAGAGGCTTCAGAAAGCTGCCTGGTTGGGCCCTCCATCTCTTCTGCTATGTGAGTATGCAGGAAGAGGAGCCACGTAGAATGCAGAGACTGGGAATTCACCAGATATTAAATCTGCAGGTGCTTTGATCTTGGACTTCTCAGCCTCTGGAATTATAAGAAATAAATTTCTGTTTTTTATAAATTACCCAGTCTAAGTTATGTTATTATAACAGGAAGAACAGTTTAAGACAAATTAAAGCTTAAAGAGGTTAATTTGACTTTAGACATTGAGTATGCTGCTGGAGAAGTGGTATTTTAGCAAGGGACTGTGAATCTACAAGAGTTCAAGCATTTAACAACAAATGTCTTATAAGCAATGGTCCATTGTCAGCAATGTGTGGATGGATGCTGTTTGGCTCCTGCTGAATAAAACAGCATTCAGGTGGCACAGCATATCTTTGGCTATGCTCACATTCACAGGCATGGTGTGGTTAATTCTTTAAGATATTTTTCTTCAACAGTAGGAATGAATGTACTCATATGTGCATTGTTTTTCACTCGACCTGCCTTGAGAAAACAGCTCCCATTTTAAAGGTGATAGCCAGGGTGTAGAATGTACTTTGTTAAAATAAAACACAATAAAATCCACCCACCTTCAGAAACTCAGTCCCTTTTTGTGGATATAAAAGTAGCAATTATGAGTTTGGTACTGTAATTGCTACTAAAGTTTAAAAGAAAGAAGATCTGTGCTGTAAGAAATCTTCAATCTCATTGGAGAGCTCTGCAGTACTTTAAGAAAAACAAATTACCCATACTATAGCAGAAAACACATGTAAAAGCAGTGGGAGGCATCATAAACATGTCAGCTTGGAGTGATATAAGACAATATGCACCTACTTAACTATTTCTATGAGACATTATAGTCAAAGCTTGCAGCTTTGCCTCACAGATCATGTCATATTTGTTTGAACCCCTTTTGTCTTTTCTATGGTAGTTCAATCACATCAGGTTGGAGCTCTCTACTGGACATCAAAAGCCATGCCCTATTTTAGTCAGATCGGGTAATACAATGTTCCAGAATTGAAGGTTCATTTTTCTATTCTTTTTTATATAAGAATATTTATTTTTAAAATTTATATCTTAAATCAATCATTGGCAAACTACAACCAGCAGTCCAAATTTGGTCTACCTCCTGTTTTTGAAAAAAAGGTTTTATTGGGACGCAACTGCACCTGTTCATTGATATATTGCTTTATTGTTACTTTCAAGCAAGAACAGTATTTTGGAGAAGTTGCAATAGAGACCACATGGAAAAACCTAAAATATTCACTATCTTGTCACTTATAGAAAAACTTTGCTGACCATTTTTTTAAACATTAATATTTATTCCAAATGGTAGTTTTACTTGTAACTTTTTGAGGTATCTCCATATTACTTTCCACAGAGGCAATATATGGAACCTAAACATTTGTACCCCTGTAATATGCTGAAATAAAAATAAATATTTATTCTAATAGGAGGTAGATATGTTTATTCCTTCCCAGACATTTACCATCTATATGTATCAACAAAACATCCTAAATACTTTTTCACCAGTATGGATAGAGAGACTTACAATACCCAAACACAGTAGTCACTTAAAATTGTTGGCAATGTGTCATTTTCCATAGAATATAAAGCATTCATTTTAGGTTATTTATATATTAGAAAAATATTACACAAAACATAACCATATTTGGTAGCATGAGTATTTTAGCAATCCTAATCAAGTTTGCAAACACTGAAAGCATTATTTTTTACTATGGACGTATGCTGGCTTAGGTTCTAAGGATATTGAGGTGAATATAATGTAGTTTGGCCTTTGATGTTTTCACAGTCTAGTGAAAAAGAGAGAAAAACAAATTACAGGCCGGGCGGTAGCTCAGGGCTGTAATCCTAGCACTCCAGGAGGCCGAGGGGGGTGGGTCTTTTGAGCTCAGGAATTCGAGACCAGCCTGAGCAAGAGCGAGACCCCGTCTCTACTAAAAATAGAAAGAAATTACTTGGACAGCTAAAAATATATAGGAAAAAAAATTAGCCGGGCATGGTGGCGCATGCCTGTAGTCCCAGCTACTCGGGAGGCTGAGGCAGGATTGCTTGAGCCCAGGAGTTTGAGGTTGCTGTGAGCTAGGATGACGCCACGGCACTCTAGCCTGGGCAACAGAGTGAGACTCTGTCTCAAAAAACAAAACAAAACAAAAAAACCAAATTACAAAACAATATTTTAATATGACAAATGTCCTTTAGGAATACAGTACAAAAATTAGGAGGTAACCACTTTGTCTGGGGGAGTTAGGGAGGATCTACATAAGAGGTGGCATTTGACCTGAGTTTGGAATGATAAAGGGTGGTAATCAGGCAGGGAAGGGATAGGTAAGGTAGTCTAGGCAAAGAAAGGAACATGTGAAAGAACAGAGACATTAAAAGCCATACTTCATTCCGCTGAGTGAGGCTACATTTGTGACAGTGACCAAAATATTAAATATCTCATATGTCGTAAATACTCCTGATACAGAGAAGAGAGACTGAATGCAGAGAGTAACATGTGAAGGAATAAGAAAAGCAAAGATTAGAAAAAAGATGATTTTGTAAAAGAGAAAAGGGTAATTAGGTACATTTCGCAGAATTTACAAACTGTATATGCAAATTAGGGAAAGGGTAATCTATAGTTAAGGTAATTAATTTAAAAAATATACAATTGCAAAATGGTTCAAACTGCATATATAAAAATGGTTGCTTATGTTTGAATAGAAGATCAGCTACAAAAAATAATAGTTAAAATGAAGATACAGTTGGTCCCTCTGTATCTGCAGATTCCACGTCTGTAGATTCGACCAACCACGGATTGAAAAAATTAAAAAAGCAATACGAATTAACATAAAAATAGAAATAATACAAATTTTAAAATATAGCAATTATTTACACAGCACTTACATTATATCAGGTATTATAAGTAATCTAGAGATGATTTAAAATATATGAAAGTTTGTACATAGGCTATATGGAAATACTGTGCCATTTTATATATAAGGGACTTTAGCATCTGCAGATTTTGGTATCCATGGACCTAATTCTCCAAGGATAGCAAATATTGCCTCTATTTCAAAGGAATAACTAGCAGGAAGAAATAAAGTTAGCTCTTATATCAGGAACATAACATGGTTCCCACTGGTGCTGGGAAATTTCTCTTTGGGCCCAGACACATTCTCCCCATCTTTTCCGCCTCACACTCTGCCAGGGAATGCTGACATGGATGGATGAATGACATCCGTGGGCTCAGGTGACTTCTGACACCTTGTAAGATTTGGTCAATGGGTATCCCCAGAGGAAAGGAAGAGAGTGAGCCACAATTTCTCTGCTTCTTCCCCATCAAGTTCCAGTAGGTCATGTTTCTCTTAAGAGAAGGTCACTGTTCCTCTCTCAAAAAGGCTTTCTTTCTATCTGCTTATGAATAGTGGAAAACATGCCTTTATTCTGCTTCTTTGGGTCAGTGGGGGTGGTGGCTTCACAATTCCTAGCTCTAGGTTTCTGCTCTTTCAATTTTTAGCCCTTTATAAGGAAACACTTGCTGAACTATCTTAGTTCGAATGTGCCATGTGTTTCCTATGGGGATACTTACTGTTGCCAAATTCAGGACTTCTTCACCCATTCAATAAATATTTATTCTCTTCCTACTTTGTGCCAGTATTATTTTAGGTGCTGGGGAGACAGAATGGAACTAAATGAAGTCTCTGCTTCCAAAGATTTTATAGTCTATAAGAGAAATGTAAATATGGAAAATGATACTCATACATTTGGGCCCCTTGCTTCTCAACTCTACAGTAAAATTATGTAAATAAAAAGTATAAACATTTTATAACCAAGAGAGACAGAGAGGAATACTAGTAGATGAGAGATCACAATGCATTTCCAGAAGATAGAAATGAGATACAAGCACAACACAAATTCTAATATACTTTAAGATTAATGATAACAATAAGACCCACCGAAACTTCTTGGAGGGCCTACACTATGTGTCACTTAGCAGTATGATGCAACCTGGCCCAGGGATTTCCAGGACACAGGGCCACCTCAGCACAGATGCAATTCTCACAAACCTTAAAACAAAGCTCACCCTTACAAAAATAGCTTACTTTCCCTTTATGAAAGAAATACCTGGTAACTGACCCAGATTAAATACAGGTGTAAGAAAGAGAGACAGATTCCCCGACTTTGAGAATAATCCCCAGATGAAGTCCCTCCCAGTGATTTGGTCACCATCTGTCCCATGACACCAGTCTGCTTGTGCTGTCTTGCAAGCTTTCTGCCAGAATAAACAGCTTGAGCATCAGACAGTGTCTAAGACTCATCTTTCACATGAATAGGACCAAAGAGGAGTTACTATTGGAGAAGCTAGTTAACTAGGACCACTCAAGACCCCCAAACAGGACACAAAATTAGAAACAAAAAATGTAAAAAATATAGAAATACACGGGCCAACAAAAAGAAAAGGATAAACACAAAAAATCAACTAACAGGAATTCCTAGAAGAGAGAGTAATATAAATGCAAGGAAAAACTATAAAAGAAAAAAGTAGAAAGTTTTAAAAAATTGAAATGAAGCACGAGTCCCCAGAGCCCAGTTGTGACACTGTCATTATGCTGAGTGAGAATTAAAAGGCCCACAGGTCAACATGGCATCTGGAATTTTGAATTCCAAGGATAAAGGCAAGCTCTCAAAAACTTCTAAAGAGGCAAAATCCACCCAGATAGATGACTGATAAAGGATGAGAATTGGTCTGCAATCAAACTTCTAACTAGCATAATTGCATGGTTGTCTTCCAAGTTCTTGTG
This sequence comes from Indri indri, assembly GCA_004363605.1. NCBI lineage: Eukaryota > Metazoa > Chordata > Mammalia > Primates > Indriidae > Indri > Indri indri. The sequence continues at coordinate 34,583 of RJWJ010007271.1, read as the reverse complement.
TCAACAAATTTGAAAATAGTATTTTATATACATTTAATCTACCTATCATGTATGAGGACAAAATTTTGGCATTTTTAGAAATTCAAAAACTAAATAAAGTTATATCTCATGCACCCTCTCTGAAAAAGTTTCCTGAGTATACTAAACTTAGCTACTAGAGGATGAAAACCAAGAAGCAGGAAGAACATAAGAGTCAATAAATGGTGAAATTCACCCAAGAGGCAAGTGTTAAAAAATTCCAAGGAGACATATCTATAGTAGGCTTAGAAACTATAAATAATAACCACAAATTAAATGGACAGTCAGATGTCTCTAAGAGTAATTTATTCAAAAATACAACTAGAAGGGATTCTAATAATAGAGTGTGAATAAGAACATGTTACATTATTAGTGATGCTAAAAAACAGGTTTTCTTCCATAATCTTAACATAGAAAGAGAAATCAGTTTATTCAGGGATGGGGGGTGTCATGACGAATAAGAAAGTCATGGCTTAATTGTGAAAAAACCCAAAATGTATCACGATTGACTTCATTTCAAAAGAATCCATTTGACCTGGATGCTAGGAGTACTCTCTGTGAAGTAACACAAAAATTAGGACAATGGATCTATTCAAATAATAATACTCAATTTTAGTACATTATTTTGTTGCATAGTGAACTATAGTTCGAGTTGAATTCATATAACAAATTCCCACTTTTCTATTTTTAAAATAAGCACAGAAACAATACATGGGCAATTTAAATATAATTACATAAATAAAAGTAAATGCTGTTAATCCTGGCAAATAAAAGTAAATATAAAGGAGAAAATAAATGGAATATAACATATAAGAAGTAGATGGAAGGGTAGGTTCGCTAATCTCTTTATCATGCATGGAGGATAATTGGAAATCTTGACAAAAATCATCATGAAATAATTCATCAATATTTATAACTGTATTTTTTTTCAATTCCAAAGGTAAACAAGAACTAAATCAACAATATATAGTATGTGAGATAGAATGGGAGATGAAAAGTAGTCTGAATTATATCCTTATCTTTGTGACGCACAGACAATGGATATTTTCTAAGTAACACAAAAATTTTAGGATATAGTGTTTAGAGTTAGGAAGTTATTAATCAGAAGAACTAAAACTAGAAACAATTTAAAATAGTTAAAAGTGTCAGATTCTGGTATACAGAGATAGAGTTCGGGGAGAACAGTAGAGGAAAACATAATAGAATTATTACTTTGTACATTCACTACTTTGATACTTTTCTTAAAATCTGAAAGTATATAAAAATATGCTGTTTTATGTAATCTATTAGGCAAAATTGAATTTGTAGTACTTGTGATTCTCTGTATTTTGAACATGTCTTAACCAATTATGTTTTATGCAAATAAAATTGTAGTCATAGAATATATAAAACATGATGTAATTCAAAAAACAAGTTATTAATCCTCAAAAATGTGCTTTAATAAATAGAGAGTATTTAAAAAGTATAAGCTACTTAACACTACTGAAAACAGAGTAGAGAAATACAAAGTGAAATATTGTGTGAAAAAAGTGTTTTGATTTTTAAATGTCTCAAGTGTAAAAGAAAGTGTGAATGATTTAAGAAATACTTATAAACAGTATAGCTACTAGTGTCTATAAAGGGATATATATTGCTCAAAATCCCAAAATTTTCCTTATTTGAATGTTTTAAAGTATAAATTTATAAAGTTTTTGTCAAGGCAACCATATAGTAGAAAGATAAGTTCTCTAAATTTCATATACCTATAAAGAGCAATGATGCCTGAAATTTACCTGCTCTATGCTATCTTAAGAAGCTATAATGGCAACAAAAATACGTTGTCTCACTAAAAATTATAATATTTAAACAGCAATCATTTTTATAAACTTTTCTTTTTATAAATTAGTTATTTTTATATTAAGTGCATACAAATGTTTTTGTTACGTGGATAGCTTTTATAATGCTTTAGTCAGGGCTATAAGTGTGCTCATCACTCTAATAGTGTTCATTGTACCCATTAGGTAGGGCTTTACCCCTTCTCCTCCCCCTCCCCATGATTTCCAACAATTTTTATTCCTTTCTGTGCCCATGTTGTGTCCATCAATTAGTTCCAAATTATTAGAGAGCACATGTGGTATTTGTTTTTCCCATTCTTGAGATACTTCACTTAGGATAACAGTCTCCAGCAATTTTAATTCATCAAAATTGCTGCAAAAGACATTAATTCATTTATTTTTATGGATAAGTAGTACTCCATGGTGTGTGTGTGTATGTGTATATGTGTGTATGTGTGTGTGTGTGTATACACACACACATTATATACATACATACACATTTTCTTAACGAACTCATTAATTGATGGGCACTTGGGTAGATTCCACATCTTTGCCATTGTGAATTATGCTGCAATAAACATTCAAGTGCAGGTGTCTTTTTGATAAAATGACTTCTTTACCTTTGGGTAAATACCCAGTAGTGGGATTACTGGATCGAATGGTAGGTCTACTTTTAGTTCTTTGAGAAATCTCCATACTGTTTTACATAGAAGTTTTACTAATTTGCAGTCCCATCAGTAGTATTTAAGCATTCCTTAGCTTCTGTACAGCAAAGGAAATAATCAACAGAGCAAACAGACAACCTACAAAATGGGAGAAAATATTCATAAACCATACATCAGATAAAGAGCTAATATCCAGAATCTACATAGAACTCAAACTAATCATCAAGGGAAAAAACCGTTAAAAAGTGGACAAACCCAAGTGTCCTCCAATCCATGAGTGGATTAATAAAATATGGTATATGTATACTATGGAATACTACTCAATTACAAAAAACAAAGGTGATCTAGCACCTCTTATATTAACCTGGATAGAGCTTGAGCCCATCCATCGAAGTGAGGTATCACAAGAATGGAAATACGAGCACCACATGTACTTGCCATCAAATTGGTACTAACTGATCAACACCTAAGGTGCTCACATGGTGGTAGTATTCACGGGGTGTTAGTGGGGTGGGGGTGGGTAAACTCACAACTAATGGATGCCGTGAGCATCCTATGGGGGAAGGGCATGCCTCTAGCCCTTGGCTTGGGTGAGGCAAAGTCATTACTTGTAACCAAAATGTTTGTACCCCCATAATATCCCGAAATTTAAAAAAAGTGGGCAAAAGACATAAACAGAAGCTTTCCAAAAGAAGATAGACAAATGGCCAACATATGAAAAAATGCTAAAATGCTCAACATCACTAATCACCAGGGAAATGCAAATTAAAACCACAGTGAGGTATCGCCTTACCCCTGTTAGAATGTCTTTTATTACAATGTCCAAAACAATAGATGCCAGCATGGATGCATAGAGAAAGGAACACCTATACACTGTTGGTGAGACTGCAAATTAGTACAAACTTTTCTTAACGTATAGAATAGCATGGCAGAGATGTTACTCCATAATCATATATAAATAGGAAATAAAAACTCAATGCTTCATATTAGTAATTACATTAATGTATTAATTATGAAAATAGGCATCCGTGTTAATGAGCAAAAAGGTGTATCATGATCTGACATGTAGGCCCTTGTCCTGACACCATTTATGGAATATACTGTCATTAATACTATGTCATCTTTTTCACATAACACAACCCCCACACGCACGCTCTCTCTCTCACCTTTCCCTTTTTCTAGATTCTTGATTTTATCCTATTAATTTGTTTATTCCAACATGAATAGCATAGTGTTTTAATTCCCATAGCTCTATAGCATATTTGGATAATCTGGTTGGTAGCACAACTATCACAAACACCTACTTCTTCTTTGGCCCCTGATTCATTCATTCATTCATTCATTCAAAATATTCACACACATTTTCCTTCTTGATAAACTTTAGATACAACTTGCCAATTTCAATTAAATGTCTATTAGGTTTCTCACTAGAACCTCCTCTCATTTTAATCCAACTCGTGTATTTATCCTTCCTAGTCAATGTTGCAAATAATACAATCATAAAATGATTTTTAAATCATAATAGTTACAGTAAACTTTTATTGAAACACTGTATATTTTATAGGGATTGATGAAAAGTATTAATACTAGGAAGGAGGGTAGAAATACCATTTTTCAAGAAAATGCCTACGCTTTAATGATGGGAAGCAGGAGGGGTGATGGGGTAAAATAAAAGGGTAAAACTGAGATGAGCAAAGCTTTTCGTTTGATTTCCATCTTTTTAAAAAAATTCTAGAAGTTTAAAGCCAAATCTTTTCCAATACTGTATCTCAATTTTAAGCACACATTATTACGAATAGGTATATGAAAAGGCACTCGACATCACGATCATCAGGGAAATACAGACCAAAACCACAATGAGGTATCACCTCACTCCTGTTAGAAAGGCCATTATAAAAAAGAAAAATAAATAGCAAGTGTTGGCGAGAATGTGCAGAAAATGGAGCCATTGCATACCATTGGTAATAATGTAAATAGGTATAACCATTATGGAAAACAGTATGAAGATTCCTCAAAAAACTGAAAATAGAACTACTATATGATCCAGCAATCTGTTTTCAGGGAATATATCCAAAGAAAATGGATCCAAAGAAATCAATATCTCAAATAGACATTTGTGCTCCCATGTTCATCATAGCATTATTCAAAATAGCCAAGATATGGAACCAACCTAAATGTCATTTATGGATAAATCAATAATGAAAATGTGGTACACACACACAGATATAGAAATATCATTTAGTCATAAAAACGGGAATTCTGTCATTTGTAACAACATGGATGAATCTGGAGGATGTTGTGCTAAGTGAAATAATTCAGGCACAGAAGCAAATACTGTATGATCTCACTTATATGTGGAATCTAAAGAAAGTTTAATACATAGAAGCAGAGAACAGAACAATGGTTTGCAGGGGCTTGGGAATGGAGAAATGGGGAGATGTAGGCTAAAGAGTACAACATTTCAGTTATAAAATGAATAAATTCTAAGAATCTATAGTACAGCATGATAATTATAGCTAATAGTATGGTATTGTTTACTTGCAATTTGCTATGAGTAGACCTTAAGTGTCCTCATTACATACATACATACACAAACACACAATAGTAACTAAATGTAGTGATAGATATGTTAATTTGGTATTTGGTTCTGGTAATCATTGTAAAATCTATATCAAATCATCAATTTTTATGACTTAAATGCATAAAATTTGTATTTTTTAATTGTACTCCAATAAAGCTGGAAAAAATGTTTGGTGAGTGCATGTGGTTCAGCTGTATCATTTTGTATACTTTCGGTGTGCTTTAAACATTAAAAATTAAGACTAAAAACATTTAAAATGTGTTTGTCTCAACATTGCTTTGATATTATCCTTCTTCCACTTTTTATTTTTCAAACAGAATTCCCTGGACTGAAATGCTAATATGTTGAGAAAACTGGTTCTTATTTAAATGCTTAAATAATTATTAGTCATTTGGACAAAAACTCTTAATGAATTAAATAACAATGTTTCCTTGTATTATACAGCTAGAAATGTTAGAACATTGAGTTCTTTATCATCTTATATTGGAATTACTATACCTCTATCTGTTTCTCTCCATGGCATATCATCCTCCAGTCCTCTCTACATGTTTTGGACCTTTTACAGCATGGTGGTCTCATGGTAGTCACAGTTCTTACATGGCAGCTGGATTCCAAGAATAAAGGGTCCAAAAGACAGGAAGTATAAATCTCTAGCATCTTAAAGCCTGAGACCAGAATCCTGAATAGTATCACTGTCACCATATTCTATTGCTAAAATTATGACAATGCTTTCTGCACTTCAAGGGAATGATAGACCTCATATCTTGGGAAAAATTTCAAATAATGTGTGGATATCTTTAATCCACCACAATTTGCTAGTGTTTTAAATGTAAAAAAACATCTCCACACACACCATTTATCATTGAGCCATTGCCTACCTTTCTAGCATCAGTTCCTATCACGCTCACCATCCTAAACCTCATTGGCCTACACACACACACACACACACACACGCACACACACACACACACACACTCCACTAATAAACTCTCCGATGTAGCATATTCTCCCAGACATTCATATATATTTAGACTTCTCTGTTCTGCTGAAGACAACAATGAATGAATAACCACTCTATCACCAGAGGCTATGTTTCTGTCAAATCAGCTATGTTCAATTTTTAACTTCAGGACTATGTATTGAAAGCTGTCGCCTCTGAGTAAAAGCACTTTTACATAATTAAAGTCCAAGATGTTGATATGAGCATCCAAAACAACAAAGTGTTCCAGCTATTTCAAAAGAGGAGACAGACCTTTAAAAACACATATCTTTTTATGTATGGATATGATGTGTAGTTCTGGTGCCACTGTTACAGTTAATATGAACATGCACATCTTCTAAATACATAGCTGTGAAGTGCCAGAGCAAATCGCCATGAAACATCAGCAAGCGGCAAAGAGAGGTGCCTCTGAGTTAAAAATATTCCGTTTGTGAGATACAAAGATGATAAGTTTGTAGAACACTGTGAGCTCTGTCACTACATAAAATTTAATCTTTTCGAATATGGAAACCTATCATGAAGTCCTCAATATCGCATATACAAATGCTAGCCCATGCTCTACGCCTTATGGAATACTAAACTTCCTTTCTGTCCTTTGCCTTTATCATGATCTATACTGAAAGAGAAAAACAAAAGGCTCCTATATAACCCCAATATTTACAAGAATAACTTAATGGTAGAATAAAAAGTTCCTGAAGACCATAAAAACTTATGATATAGATTTATGATTTCATATGAATACTCATGCACTCCTAAGGGAAGTTAAATAGAACAACGAAAATCCTCTCGGTTATGAGATTTCATGTTACATAAATTCTCCCCTCAAAGGGTTTTTGTCTGCTGTGAAGATAACTGTATAGCTATATACATACACTGTTAAATAGCAATTACCTACATGTAGATTATGCAGATAAATTTGAACTCATGTTTACCCCCACGGTGTCCCAAATACTCTTATCGGGGTATCTGATGCCAATGAAATAGAACTGTGGCTCAAATTCAGATTTTAAAAAGTATCTTTTTCAATTATCAGACATAAATAATACAATTGATTTAAAAAATACAAGTTGATATTCATAGAATCAGAATAATTTCACCATCTTAACACCATCCTAATACACTTCACAAATTTTGCAAAGATTATGGAATTCTCCCAACCACTCAATAAAGAGGAGGAGAAGGATCTCACTATTTCAGTATGTTCCTTAGATGCATAAGAAATTTGGTGAAAGGTACTTCTTAGATTAAATTATCAAGTCCTAAGTTAGAACAAGTTCAAATTCACCTTTTGCCTCTAATTGGCTAAGTGACAGCAGGTAAATTTTTAAAATTGTCTGTGCCATAGCCTCTCAACTCTAAAATGTAGATCATAATATTATACTTCAGTATTAATAGTAATCCATGTACAGTATTCTTTATCTAGTAAGTCTCAAACATAGGCTATTTTATTATTAACATTTACTTTTGTGCTTATATGTTCTCAGACTCCATTTTTGTCTAATCTGACTTTTCTCGGAAAACATTAAGATTATATATCTATAAAATGTATAGCCTTACTACATAAACAATCCAAATATATATAATCCAAATGTTAATTTTTCTGTAGGTACAACAGGAATAATATGTATCTACTCTAAATTTATTAACCGCCTACTATATATAAGATAGTAAGGATAATATGATATGGAACAAAAAAGTTCCTAGCTCAGGCTGGGCGCGGTGGCTCACGCCTGTAATCCTAGCACTCTGGGAGGCCGAGGTGGGCAGATTGTTTGAGCTCAGGAGTTCGAGACCAGCCTGAGCAAGAACTGAGACCCCATCTCTAGTAAAAAATAGAAAGAAATTAATTGGACAACTAAAAATATATAGAAAAAATTAGCCAGGAATGCTGGCGCATGCCTGGTAGTTCCAGCTACCCAGGAGGCTGAGTCAGAAGGATCGCTTGAGCCCAGGAGTTTGAGGTTGCTGTGAGCTAGGCTGATGCCACGGCACTCTAGCCCGGGCAACAGAATGAGACTCTGTCTCAAAAAAAAAAAAAAAAAAAGTTCCTGGCTCATAATAAACTAATACCTAACAATGTTTTGCTTTTGCAAAGTAGATTATTTTGATTCTTACATCCAATATGAAATAAATTTTACTTTTATGCCTATTTTATACATGAAAAAATAGCCTCATAAATTTCAAGGCTTGTCCATAATGTGACAGCTAGTACGTATCAGAAATAGTTGAGTTGTTCTAGGTCATTCTCATTCCGTTGTGCCTTTCTGGTTTTGACTCTTCCAGCAGAGATAGCTAGCTGACAACTCACCACTGATCATGCTCTCTTTCTACAAGATAAGGTTGTTGTGGGGAAAAGGCTGATAAACAAGGGGTTACAATTCACATCCTTCTTATGATTAGGTAGGACCACATCACTTATTCTGCCTTGCTAAATGTTAATGAGGTGATGTGTATCACTCTTGAGCAAAGGGGAGGTGGAATCTTCCTGACACTCTTAGTCTTTAGCAGCAGCTTTGGAGGACATGTTGAGGAAGGCAGCATTATGAGACAGAAGGGTAAAAACTTCATAACAGACTGCAACAAAGCCAGGCTGGATAATATATAATCACTACCTGAATTCTAGTTGAGGCCATATTTTCTATGTCCATGCTCTTAAGGGTATAAAGTTTGGAAAGGGTTAGAAAACCAGAAAATTACAAGAAAAGCACTAAAACACAGAACTGAACAGAGATGAATAGAGAGACACCATAGAAAATGATGGTAAACTCTGACTAGGGGTTTCGAAAAGACTCTAGAAAGAAAAATATATTTAACATGATCATTGAAAAATGAATAGACTTTGCCAGGTAGAGAAAGGAAGCAGATATGCAGTGGCATAGTATTCTCTTCCATGCCAACAAACAAATGAACTCTCCAATGATGTGACAGTCTTTATATGAGTATGGTACTCTATTTGAACACTGTTCCAGTTATCTATTGATGTGCAAAACCTTAAAACCTAGTATCTTAAAACAACAATCATTCATTAGCTAACAACACTACCATTTAAGCAGAGCTTGATGAACAAGGCTGATCTCTGCTCTGTGTGGCACAAGCTGAGGAGGCTTAACTGAGGGTGGGAGAGTGGAGGAACCACTTCAAGATGGCTTACTCACATGGCTAACAAGTTTGCATTTGCTGTTAGCTGGGTTCTCAGCAGGGCTGAAGCCTTTCGTTTCTCATCACATGGGCCTTTCCAGGTGCCCCATGAATCAACAAAGCATGATGGCTAGGTTCTAAGGCCAAGGGTAACAAGAGAGGGCCAATTGGGCTGTATCATCTTTTATGACCTAGTCTGGAAAGTCACATAGTGTCACTTCCACTACTGTCTTTTAGTTTGGATAGTCACAAAGGCCCAAACAAATCCAAGAGAAGGAGATACAAACTGCATGTCTTGAAAGATGAGTGGTAAGGTACTGAAAAATACAATTTGATATAAACACCACAGCTTGAGAAAAATCTAAGGATGATAAGGTGAATTAGTATCTACCTGAAAAATCTGTTCTAATCCCAAAATGTCATGCCAAATTGACAAAACAAAGATTAGGTTGTGTTTCAACCTGACTGCTCAGAATTTCAAGTCTGTCTGTTTCATATTACCTTTCATATAAAGGGATTGAGGATGACAATATCTAATATACCACTGGAAACTATTGATCTAAACTTTCCAGTTTGATCTGAAGCCTGACCAACTGCACTGAAAAAGTTATGGTTGATAGTTCTCAGTTGCCAAGGGGAAAAAGTAAATATAATCATTTAACAGCTATATTTTTCTATGTTAGAGAGAATTATAGAGAAAGGCAGTTACAAGACTCTGGAATAGCTTCCTAAAAAGATGACTTCTAGACACCTTCAAGAAAATGTATAAACTCTTTTGTTAAGTTGTTTCAATTCTAATCTAAACTAGAATAATTGGATTCAACAGCCTTGGTATTCTGAGAGATTCATCTTTTATATCTTGATTTGTTAAATTGTAAGGGCATACTCCATATTCCATAGATTTAAGTTTTCATAAGACCTTGTCTCCTGCCTCTAGGATTTATAGTTTAGGAAAAACAGAAAACTGGATAACTGCGAGAGAATGTGGTAAGTGTTATAATATAATAATGAAGAATGCTACAGGAAACAGAGAAAAAAGGTGGTAAACTCTGGAGTTTTAGAAAAGGCCCCAAAAGAGAGACATTTCAGCTGACCCTTGAAGAATGAATAGAATTTTCCAGGTGGAGAAGGAAAATGAACACTTAGTGGAGCAGCAGACACAAGGCACAGGCTGCACAGGCTGTATACTCCATTTGAATGTGTGTGATGACCAGCTAAACATATTACATGAAGCGACTTTATTATATTTATGTGTAAGTTCACTGAAAATAACAATAAAACCAGTCCATGTTAACAGCATATCTCTATGAACAAAACAAATAGCATATCTCCAAAACAAAACAGAATTAGTAAGAAGAGTGAAATTGTTTTACATATTTTCAAATTTCTGAATCATCTGGCTTACCTGAAGGCAGCTAGATTGTCCTCTCTGCTTCTGTACCTATTTTATTGCAAAGAGCTGCTTTGGTTGAGCTCTGTGAAGAAAATACATATCCTCACATAGTAGCTTCAACATAGGAAAGTATTTTAGTAATGTTTTCAGATAGTTTGGGACATTCTTGTTTGACACTGCACTATAACTAAGAAAGTGGTAGTTTCTTTAGTGAAATGTCAAATCAGAAATTATATCACTGAATTTTAAAATAATTATGAATTTAATGATTAAAATCATTAAAATCCACCAGCCTATCCTGCACATTTTAGTCTTTGTTTATTTAAAGTATACAACATGATGCTTTGATATACATAATATAATCACTACTATAGTCAAGCAAATTAACACATACATCACCTCACACAGTTACCTTTTTCTGTGGCAAGAGCACCTAAAATTTGTTAGCAAAATTTCAGTATATATCATTTAGTATACTTCTCATGAAATGGCCAACTGGCATATAAAAAAGTGTTCAACATCACTAATCATTAAGGAAATGCAAATCAAAATCACAATGATATATCACTTCACACCTGTTAGAATGGCTATTATAAAAAAAGAAAATATGTAAGTGTTGGTGAGGGTGTGGAAAAAAAACCCTTGCACACTGTTTGTGGGAGTGTAAATTGGTGCAACAATTATGGAGAACAATATGAAGTTTCCTCAAAAAATTAAAAATAGAACTACCACACAACCCAGCAATCCTTCTTCTGGGTATATACCCAAAGGAAATGAAGTCAGCACCTTATAGAGACATCTGTGCTCCCACGATCATTGTGGCATTATTCACGATAACCAAGATATGGAAACAATCTAAGTGTTCACTGATGGATAAAGAAGATGGATAAAGAAACTGTGAGAGTGTGAGCGTGTGTGTGTGTGTGTGTGTGTATCTATAATAGAATATTGTTTAACCTTAAAAAGGGAGATACTGCCATTTGCAACACGGATAAACCTGGGAAATGTTATTCTAAGTGAAATAAGCCAGACACAGAAAGAAAAATACTGCATGATCTCAATTCTGTGTGGAATCTAAAGAAGCTGAATGCATAGAAACAAAGAATAGAACAGTTGTTACCAGGGGCAGGGAAGTGGGTGAACTGAGAATATATAGTTTATAAGGTAAAAATTTGCAGTTATATAAGATAACTAAGTCTAGATCTCTAATGGTATGGCATGAAGAAATTTTATTAACATTACCATTTTTCATTAAACAGTAAAAAGGAATTCTTAGCTATGAGATTGTGGAACACTGAAAGCTTTGCAGCAAAGGCCTTGTTTTATCTGAGTCCTCTATATAGTCTTGAACATGCAAAGATGTAAATACTGTGTGGTGACACCAAAATTGGCTAGGAGGAGGACATGCAGGTTTACACCTTTAAGCAACTTGGAGTGTGAAAGTGAAATCACACCCAGTGACCAAAGGAAAAAAGCAGTGCCATGAAGAGAGAGGCATTCTTCAGTCCCTGACAGGACCTACTCTGTTATCAAGAGGAAACACATTGCCAATCATGTTGCCAGCAGCAAATCTTCTAGACAAAGGGAAAATGTACAAATAGGTGTACATTAGCATATGTAACAGACACACAGATTCATATATACAAATGGTAATTGGTTAACGTTCATTTTTTCTTTGATGATTAAAAAAAAGGGAAACAGATGATACCTGATGAGGTTCTCATACCAGTGTTAACGTTGTATAATGTAAGGGATAAGAGCGCATGACTTAAACTAATGGTTCTAAAATTTTAGTGCATCAGAATCCTCTGGAGAACTTGTTAAAACACAAGACTCTGGATCTCATTGCTAAAGTTTCTATTTCAAATAGGTCTGGTGTGGAACCCAAAAAGTAAGCATTTTTAAAAACTTCCCAAGAAGTATTGATGCTGCCTGGATAGTAATACTAAATTGGAATCTTGCCTGTACGACTTAACAGTTCTTAGATTTGTGAAAGTTAATCAACTTCCTTCTGCCTCATTTTCTCAGCTGTAAACTAAATATATAGCACAGTGGCTTCACTCACATCCCCTCAGCACTCATCATTCTAAGTCATGCTGCTGAAGATCTACTGCAAGCCCACCGCTCTCCACCTAAGAGATATCTTAGGTACATCCATGGGGCTGACCCAAAGTGTTAGCAAATTAATGTCAAAAGAGCAGCCCTCGGCCAATGGGGGAGAAAAGCTAGAAGACAATACCACCAACTCCTGTCCCTCTTAGGCATGTTCTCACCAGTGGTTCTCAAAGGATCATCCCTAGACCAGCTACAGCACCATCACCTGAGAACTATAAAAAAAAAAAAAAATTGCAAATTCTCAAAACCAACCTGAGACACGCTGACTCAGAATCTGAAGATGAGCCACAGTATCGCAGTTTAACAAATGCTCCAGGTAATTCTGATGCATACCAAAGTTTGAGAACCACTGCTCTGCATCACTTCCCATTGACTACCAGCAGGATTGAGTCCATGATGTCCTGAGTAGGAACCTGCTTATTAAAATATCTTGTATTCTCTTTTTGTTCCTCCCCAAGCTAACCTTCTCAGCTCCCTTACCGGTACTTTCTAGTATCATCTCACATATACACACAGAGAAACATATACAAATAATAAAACACACATACTCACACCGTTTGCTCAGTATCTACCTCTGTGGGAACCTACTCTATAAAAAAAATGATATTAGTAGTACCTTCATCTTATAAGGCAATGACAAAAACTGCATGCTAGAATTCATAATAAGGGATTATAACAGTCCCTGGCACATGTTGAGGCGTTAAACAAAAGTAAGCTACAATTGTGATTATGATTACAAACGGAAAAAATATTGATCTACAAATGTAAACAAATTTAGCATTTTAATATTCTAATTAAAATGAAAGAAAGCAAATAAACATTGTTTTTGGTTTTTGAAAGTTAGAAAACACCACAATCTTATACTATCATCAGGCTGTTTTTCCATAATTTTCATCTTTCTTATGTATAAAATCTCTTGTAGTTCAAAACACTTTCGGCACTGCTGGCATTCTGTGATTTAATAATTGTCATCACTTTCATGGGGATGACACTCCCTAAAATTCATCTGTACAAACTTATGAACTCATGTCACCCACAATGTATTTAAGAATCTGCTTTATGTGGGAATTTGCCCTTCTATTACTGAGGTATTACTAAGAAATAAAGCCCAGGGAAATGACATTGTGGCTTTCTAGTACATCTGACGTTTGGGTAATTCAACATGATCATAAATGATAAATACCTTGTAAGTAAGTTCCAAAGTAGTCATATGTCCTTTTCTGACAAAACAGTGCTTTCTTGCCAGTTCTGGCTGGAAGTCCCACACAGACCTTTTCCAGAATGGAGATTCACTACTAGGAATAGCCCCCAGCAGGGGCCTAGTATCTATTTCATCAACACAGATGATTTCAAGAAAATGCACTTAGTCTACCAAATTAGCACATCTCCAGAAATGTTTTTCTTTTTTTTTTAATTTAGCAGTATGAAATATATTGAGTATTGAGGATTTTATTTAAATTTGTAAGAATAGCAAAATAAACTCATGCATCCCTTTAACCTAAGCTCATCATTTTTAACATTTTGTCAAATTTGCTTCATCTCCTCTTAATGAAATATACACATTCACACACACATACATACACAATTAATGTTGCTTAACCATTTGAGATTTAAGACATTAGGATCATTTATTAATACTTCTAAATTCTTCATCATTTATCTTCCTAGCACAAGACATTCCTCTCACTTTTGAAAAAAAATATTTTGTGATAACTTTTGGTATTATTGGGAAATTCATATATAAAACACCTGCCTAGACATAAAATTACAAAACAAATACTATATAAAGTGTCAACTGTCCTATTACAGAAAATATTAGGAGAATGTATAAAACAGAAAAATAAAAGAATAGTCATTTACACTAGATGCCAAAAGGTATGTTATAGTATATATGCTATCCTATTTATGACAACATTCTCAAAACACAGAATTCTTAATTCATATAGAACCACGTAAGACCCTGAATAGTCAAAGCCATCTTGAGCAAGAGGAACAAAGCTGGAAGCATCACATTTTTGATTTCAAATTAAATTACAAAGCTATAGTAATCAAAACACTATAAAACAGATACACAGACCAATGGGAGAAAATAACCCAGAAATAAATCCATGAATATATGGTAAATTAATTTGTGACAAGGGCACCAACAATACATCATGGGGAAAGGAGAGTCTCTGTAATAAAAAACTGTTGGGAAAACTGGATATTCACATGCAAAAGAATGAAATTAGACCTTTATTTCACACTGTATATAAAAATTAACCCAAAATAAGTTAAAGACTTAAACGTAAGACTGGAAACTGAAAAACTCCTAGGAGAAAACATTAATAAACTTCTGAACAAAACAAAATCCAAGATGTACTCTACATAATCATTGAATTACTGGAATATTCAGGAATTAAAATGGTATGAAAGTGCTTCATGTTTTGATTTACAAAACACAGTATCTATGCTCAGGTATATAAATAAATTTCTCCCCTATATGAATATCCCGCTGCAGGGCTTTGTAAATTTGTGTGGAATAGAGGAACAGGTGTCTACTGTGCAGGACTGAGTATGCATTACAGGATATCTAGCATAGTTCTGTCTTTTTAAATACCCCATAATTTCCTAGATAGATACCTCTTAGAGAATTAAAATTCCCATTAAGAATAAGTGATTTAAGCAATGCAGAATACAAAACATTATTTATAAATATAAGGCATTTTTATTAATAATGACTTCCATGAAATATTCATTTATATACTATTTCATTCAAGAACTCATAAACAAAACCAAGACTATTCATTTGACGAAAAACAAATTTTATGCCTGACAACCTACCTTTTCACGATCTCCATAATACCTGTAGCTATGAGCAGAAATTTTTTCTGAGATTATAAGTATCAGTGTTTTGCCTCCAGATGGAGCATTAATACAATGATTCAAGAAACACAGTAGATTCTTCAAGTCGCCTTGATTTATTTGTTAAGATCATTACACAAATGATTACGCATTACACCTCTCCACAACAATCCTGTTGGGGAGTATTACTATAAAATGAAGGTAGAAATATTTCTCTATTTGGGGCTAAGTAACTCCCAACATCAAAATAATAATGTGAGAGTGTTCCAATCTCTCCACGTCCACACCAGCATTTGTTGTTTTGGGACATTTTGATAATGGCCATTCTTATTGGAGTTAGGTGATATCTCATTGTGGCTTTGATTTCCATTTCCCTAATGATTAGAGATGTTGAGCACTTTTTTTACATGTTTGCTGGACATTATTCTGTCTTCTTTTAAAATATTCTGTTTATGTCCTTTGCCCACTTATTGATGGGGTTGAGTTTTTTCTTGTTAATTTTCTTAAGTTCTGTATAGATTCTTGTTGTCAGCCCTTTATCAGATGTGTAGAATGCAAGTATTTTCTCCCATTCTGTAGGTTGTCTATTCACTCTCGTGATAGTTTCCTTGGCTGTGCAGAAGCTTTTTAATTTGATCAGGTCCCATTTATTTATTTTTGTTGCTGCTGTGATTGCTCTGGGGGTCTTCTTCATAAATTCTTTGCCTAGGCCGATGTCTATAAGAGTTTTCCCAACATTTTCTTCCAGAATTCTTAAGGTTTCACACCTTAGATTTAAGTCTGTTACCCATCGTGAGTAGATTTTTGTGAGAGGTGAGAGGTGGGGATCCAGTTGCAATCTTCTGCATGTAGATATTCAGTTTTCCCAGCACCATTTATTGAATAGAGATTCTTTTCCCTAATGTATAATTTTTTCTGCTGTGTCAAAGATTAGATGAACACTCTTACACTGCTGGTGGGACTGCAAATTAGTACAACCCTTGTAGAAAGTAATTTGGAGACCTCTCAAAGAGCTAAAAATAGAAGTACCACTTGATCCAGCAATCCCATTACTAGGCATCTACCCAAAGCGAAAAAAAGACATTCTATAATAAAGACATCCTCACTCGAATGTTTATGGCAGCACAATTCACAATTGCAAAGATGTGGAAACAACCCAAGTGCCCATCATTACATGAGTGGATTAATAAAATGTGGTATATGTATACCATGGAATACTACTCAACTACAAAAAACAATGGTGAACTAGCACCTCTTATATTATCCTGGATAGAGCTGGAGCCCATCCTTCAAGGTGAAGTATCACAAGAATGGAAAAACAAGCTCCACATATACTGTCATCAAATTGGTACCAACTGATCAACACTAAGGTGCTCACATGGTGGTAATATTCATTGAGTGCAGGTCAGGTGAGAGGAGGGTGGTTGGGGTGGGTAAACTCACAAGTAATGGATGTGGAGCTCACTCTATGGGGGAAGGGCACACTTATAGCCCTGGCTTGGGTGAGGCAAAGGCATTGTACGTAAACAAAATATTTGTACCCCCATAATATTCTAAAATAAAAAAATAGTAACGTGGCCATAAACAAATATGAGCTCTAGGATATAAAGCGTATAGTAAACTTAAATACCAGCTATACATTTTCTTTTTTTTAATTTCAGCATATTATGGGGGTACAAATGTTCAGGTTATGTATATTGCCTTTGCCCCACCGGAGTCAGAGCTTCAAGCATGTCCATCCCCCAGACGGTGCGCACCGCACCCATTAGGTGTGAATATACCCATCCCCTCCTCCCCCTTCCCACCTGCCCAACAGCCGATGGATGTTACTACTGTATGTGCACTTAAGTGTTGATCAGTTAATACCAATTTGATGGCGAGTACATTTTGTTAAATGATAACCATATTCTATGTGATCATGGATAATAGTTCAGTATACTGGGATAAAGGCAAATGCACCAGTTATCTGAAATTAACTTTATTTAAATTATTATGATTTTATATACTGTTTCTTCTCAAAAGTATATTTTACAAAGCAAGCTTTGGATTACAAAATTATTACACAGCAAACAATTCAACACATGAAATACTAATGTCTCAGTAATACACTTTTATCTAAAATATCCAGAGACACTTTGAATAGATCATTTAATAAAGAACACTGGAATTCAACATAGAAGTGACAGAAAACACCTAAGGCAAGGAAGCAGAGGCAAACGAGGTAGCCTGCCCTTGAGATGGGCTCAGAGTCTGAAGATGCTTCTCAGTATAGGTAAAGGATAAATCAGAGATCCCAAGTCGTCCACATTACCACTGTGAACTCTTGCAATCATTGCCATGGGACAGCCTCTCTAACCTTTCAGGCCCTGAGACATAGGGAGCTGCCTGGAGACTGCATGAAGGCATTGCTCGAGAAAGGGAGTTTACACTAGGGTCCCACATACCCACTGAGGCTTAAGCAGCTATAGCACAGTGCCATTTAAGAGCCCAGCCCCCAGTGCCTGCATCCTTCCCTGTGCCCCAAAAACCTCTACATCTCCACATACCTGATGTACCAGTGAGATCCTCTGCCCACAACTACTGCTGCTATTGGCTGCTGCTGGGGTTGAAGCGTGAGCCCCTGGCAATGACCCCACCACACCCAGCAGTAGAGCTGCCTCTCATTTGCATGTTCTCAGAAGAAGGACTCCCCCTCCCACCGTACACACAACCAACACCACTACTATCTGCTGCTGCACCTAGGTGCTGAAGTGCAAGCAACTGGAAGGGACCATGCTGTCCCCATGAGCAGGGTCTTTATGCATTCACACATGCCCTGAGGACAGACTCTCCTGCCTTCAGCTACTGCTGCTAATGACTGCTGCCAGTGAGTGCCAAAACACACCCCACTGGCAGCAACATTGCCACCCCCCAAGCAGCAGGCCACAGAGCACTTACATGTGTCCTAAAGATACTTCTACATGCAGTCACTGCCATTCCTGGCTGCTGCCATTGGGTGCTGAAGTTGAAGCCATTGGCAGTGACCCTGCCAGCCCAAGCAGCAGGTTTGCTGCATATCTACAGGCACTATGAGGAAGGGATCCTCTGCCTGCAGCCACCACTCCTACTGGCTGCTGCTGCCAGGTACCAAAGTGCAAGTCACTGGCAGCAATACCACTGACACCAGAAGCAGGGCTGAAGTACATTTGTATGTGCACTGAGGATAGGCTCCTGTGCCCAAAGCTACCACATTGTGCTGAAGCCTGCACTGCCTGCCTATGGCTGCTGCCACTGACCACACCCTACCCTCCCACGCCAGCATAAGGACCCCAACACACTTCCACATGCCCTGAAGGGAGGCTCCTCCACCCACTGCTGTTGCTGCTGCCGCCCCCACCCTTCCTGAGCAACTTGCAAGGAACCTGAGGAAAATTACACCCCTGCCCACCACAGCCAGAGGTCATACCCAGCATCATGTAATCTAAAGACAGGCCTGACTGGTATGGCTCCACACCATCCAGTGCCAGAGTACGCTATCTGGGGGTCTGGGATTTCCCTTTTCTGTTTACAACAGTTGGCACCTAAGCATTCCTCCTGAGGGCCTGAGGATGCCTACTCGACCTGCTGCTGAAAGTACAGCTGGCACTCACCTGCACACACCAGTAAAAGGCCTAGAGACTAACCTGCATAGCCCATTGCAGCCACTGTGAACACCGGGGTGGATTCCTTGAGAGCCAGAGGGTTATCATTGCTATTGCCATGGCTATACCACACCCACTCTCCAGGGACCCAAGGACCCACCCAGCCCACCTTGCCACTGCTGACACCCAAGCAAGCCAGCTGAAAGCTGAAGAATCAGCCTGCCCAAACCCACTAACACCGGTGCTAGCGTATGGCACTTTGGGGCCCTAGGACAGACATATTTGAACCACCGTCACCATGACAAGGGCCCAAGGACTGGCCTGACTGGTGTCCCAGTTCCAAGCAAGATTTCATAACAGCCTCTACTAAAAAGCACAACCAAGCCTCTGAGGAAATCACAGAAACTATTGATGCTGTTCATGACCAAAGAAATAACAGATAGTACACTAATGCACATACACAGAATCAAAGATAAAGCGCCTTACACAACCAACATCATAGATACATCTTCAGTAAAACGTCTTCCTCTATAAAAGTCAATTTAAAAAACTTAAGTAATTCTTATCCCAGATGTGCAGATATAAATGTAAGGACAAAGAAACATGAAAAAATGACACCTCCAAATAAACACAATAATTCTCTAGCAACATATTTCAGTGAAAAAGAAATTTATGAAATGCCTAAGTAAAATAATACATTGATATCAAAAAAACTCAGTGAGATACAAGAGAACACAGAAAAACAAAACAAAGAAATCAGAAAAAAACAATTCAGGATAAGAATGAGAAATTTACTAATGAGATAGATACCATAAAAAAGAGTCAAACAGAAATCTTGAAACTGAAGAATTCATTGAATGAAACAAAACAAAACAACAAAAACCCCACATTTGATGGATTCAACAATAGAGTAAACAAAGCAGAGGGAAGAATTTCAGAACTTGAACACGGTTGTTTTTTTTTTTTTTAATAAGTTAGTGGTCAGACAATAAAGAAAAAATAATGAATTAAGTTTTTCTGACATTGGGGAAACCATAAAGTGATTAAGTTTTCAAATTTTCACTGTTACAGAAGGCACGGCATATACCAAAGGGATATAAAATCTATTTCATGAAATAATAGCTGAAAATTTCCTACATCTAGAAAGAAATTTAGACATCTAGAAACAGGAGCTCGAGAATTCCATATCATAAAACCCATAAAGATCTACACTGAACATTACAATCAAATTGGCAAAAATAAAAGACAAAGAAAGAATTCCAAAAAGAGCCAAAGAAAAGTGTCTATTCACTTATAAAGGAAGCTATATCTCTCTAACATTCAATTTCTCAGAAGAGTGCTCACAGGTGAGGAGAGAATGGGATGATACACCAAAATGCTGAAAAAAAAAATATCCTGTCAGCCAAGGATGCTATACCCAGAAAAGATGTCTTTCATAAATGAAAGAGAAATAAGGTCTTTTCCAAACAAGCAAAAGCTGAGGGAATTCATCACCACTCAACCAATCCTAAAAGAAATACTTAAGGGAATCCTACAGCTGGAAGCGAAAGGATGATATCACCATCAGGATAATAGACAAAGGAATAAAACTCGTAATTATCGCAAACAAACAAGGATGAGAAATGATTCACATGGTACCACTACAGAAAACCACCAAACCACAATGATAAACGATAAGGGAAAAAGGAACAAAGCATGTACAAAACAAACAGCAAAGAACTAATAAAATGAAAAGAATAAGCCCTTACATACCAATAATAATCTTGAAGATAAATGGATTAAATTTTTCACATAAAAGATACAGACTCCCTGAATGGATTTTTGAAATGATCTAACTATATGCTGCCTAAAAGAAACTCGCCTCACCTTTAAAGACATATTGACTGAATGTAAAGGAATGGAAAAAGATATCCCATGCAAATGGAAACCAAACGTTAGCAGGAAAAGCTATACTTATATCAAATAAAACACACTTTAAATCACAAATAGTAAAAAGAGACAAAGAATATCATCATATAATGATAAAGGGATCAATTCAGCAAAGGATATAACAATTCTAAATGTATGTGCACCCAATATAAGAGCACCCAGATATATAAAGCAAATATTAGATCTAAAGGGACAGACGGACTCTAGTACAATATATTAATAGTTGGGGACTTCAACATCCCATTCTCAGTATTAAACATATCATATAGATAGAAAATCAACAAAGAAACATTGGATTTAAACCACATTTTACATCAAATGAACCTAACAGAAATTTATAGAACATTTCATACTATCCCTGCAGAATACACATTATACACATTGTTCTCATCAGTGCAAGTAACGTTCTCCATGATAGACCATATGTGAGGCCACAAAACAAGTCTCAATATTTTTTTTAAAAAAATCAAAATCATACCAAGGATCTTTTCAGACCACAAGGGAATAAAATCAGAAATAAATAACAAGAGGAACACTGGAAACTCTACACATATATGGAAGTTAAAGAATATGCTTCTGAAGGACCATTAGGTCAATGAATAAATTAAAGAGTAAAAAAAATCTTTTTGAAACAAATGAAAATTGACACATACTATACCAAAACCTATAGGATACAACAAAAACAGTGTTAAGAGGGAATTTTATAGCATTGAGTACCTACATCAAAAAAGCAAAAAAAAATTCATATAAGCAATCTAACAATATACCTCAAGGAAATAGAAAAGAACAAACCAAACCCTCAAACTATTAGAAAGAAAGAAATAATACAAATCACAGCAAAATAAACAAAATAGAGACTTAAAAAACTACAAACCATCAATGAAATGAAAAGTTTTTTTAAAAAGATAAACAAAATCAATAAATTACCTGCTAGACTAAATAGAGAGATAAGATACAAATAAGCAAAATCAGAAATAAAAAAGGAGATATTAGAACTGATACCAGAGAAATACAAAAGATCATCAGAGACTATGATGAACTATACACACAAAAAAGTGGAAAAGTTAGAAAAAATTGATAAATCCTAACAAATAAAACCTGTCAAGAATGAATCATAGGCAAATAGAAAATATAAACTGATGATGAAAGAATGAGATTGAATCAGTAATAAAAAGTCTACCAATAAAGACAATTCCAGGGCCAGATGGCTTCACTGTCAAATTCTATCAACCTTGCAAGGAACTAACAATGATACTCTTCAAGGAATTCTCAATATAGAATATAAGGAAATTCTTCCTAATTAATTCTATGAAGCAGGACAACCCTGATACCAAAATCAGACAAGGAAACAACAAAGAATATTACAAAGAAATATCCCTGATTATCATAGACTCAAAAATCCTCAACAAAATACTAACAAACCAAATTCGACACACATCAAAAATAAATAAATATTACACCATGAACAAGCGGGATTTATCCCCAGCATGGAAGGCTATTTCAACATATGCAAATCAATAAATAAGATATAGCAACATAATGAAAGAATGAAAAACCATATGATCATCTCAATACACACAGAAAATAGCATTTGGTAAAATTCAAAATCACTTCATAAGAAAAACTTTCAACAAACTAAACATATGGAACATGCTTCAACATAATAGAGGCTATGTATGAAATCCCACAGCTAAACTCATACTAAATGGGGAAAAGCTGAAAACCTTTCTTCTAAGTACTGGAATAAGGAAAACCACTTTCACTCCACCTATGCCACATAGTACTGAAAGTCCCAGCAAGTGTAATAAGGCAAGAAAAAGAAATAAAAGGAATCCAAATTGGAAAAAGGGAAGTTAAAATTTCCCTGTTTGCTTATGACATGGTCTAATATCTAGAAAAACCTCAAGAATCTACAAAAGCCTCTTAGTTCTAATTAAAAAATTCAGTAAATTTGCAGAATACACAAACATCATACAAAAATCAGTAGAATTCCTACACATCAATAATGAACTAGGGAAAAAATAAATCAAGAAGGCAATCCCATTTGTAATAACACAAAAAATATAATACCTAGGAATAAATTTAACCAAGAAGGTAAAAGACCTCTACAAGGGAAACTATAAAACACTGATCCAAGAAGTTGAAGAGGACACAAGCAAATGAAAAGACACCCCATACTCATGGATTGGAAGAATTAATACTGTTAAAATGATCATACTGGCTAAAGTAATATACAGATTCGATACAATCTCTAACCAAATATCAATGTCATTCTTCATAGAAATAGATAAAACAATCTAAAATTTGTATAAATAAAAAGAGCGCCTGAATAGCCAAAGCAATCCTGAGCAAAAGTAACAAAACTGAAGGTATCATACTTTTTGAGTTCAATATATATAAAAAAGCTATAATAACCAAAACAGCATAGTATCAGTATAAAAACAGACACATAGACCAATGGATCAGAATAGAGAACTCAGAAATAAATCCACATATTTTCAACAAAGGCAGCAAGAACATGCATTGGGGGAAGGACACCTTCTTCAATTAATGGTGCTGGGTAAACTAGACATCCAAACACATAAGAATGAAACTGGACCCCCATCTCTCATATGTACAAAAATAAACTCAAGATGGATTAAAAAATTATAAAACAACTAGAAGAAAACACAGGGGAAACATTTCAGGACATTGATCTGGGCAAAGATTTTATGTCTAAGACCTCAAAATCACAGATAACTAAAACAAAAATACACAAATGACAAAATGTTAAGTGAAAAAGCTTCTGCACAACAAAGGAAACAATCAACACAATGAAGAGACAACCTGTTGCATGGGACAAAATATTTGCAAAATATTCACCCAATAAGGGGCTATTATCTAAAATATACGAGGAACATATACAACTCAATAACAACAAAAAAATCCCACAAATAATCCCATTAAAATGTACAAATACATAAATAGACATTTCTCAATTCATTCAAATGGCCAATAAGTACATGAAAAATGCTCAACATCACCGATCATTGGGGAAATGCAAGTCGAATCCAAAATTAGATATCATCTTACCTCAGAATTGCTATTATGAAAAAGACAAAAAATAACAGATGCTAGTGACAATGTGGTGAAAAGGGAACTCTTATATTCTATAGGTGAGAACATAAATTAGTACAGCCACTATGCAAAACAGTATGAATATTTCCCAAAACTGAATATATACTGAATTTCTGAAAATTCAGTATATCAAATGGATATCTGAACCCATATATTTTTCACAGCACTTTTCATAATAGCAAAGATACAGAATCAACCTGTGTGCCCATCAATGGAGGAATAAAGAAAAAGTGGTATATATAGAATACTATTCTGCCATAAAAAAGAACGAAATCCTGTCATTTGCGGACCACCAATGCGGACAGAACTGAAAGTCATTATGTTAAGTGAAAAGAGTCAAATAGAGAAAGACAAATATCACATGATCTCACTCATATGTAGTAGCTAATAAAGTTGATCTCATGGAGGTAGAGAGTAGAATGATAGATATCAGAGGCTGGAAAGGGTGTGTGTTGGGGTTGGAGGGTGTGTGAAGGGAGATTTGCAATGTTAGACAGAAGGAATAAGTTCTAATGTTTGATAGCAGAGTAGGGTGACCATAGTTCCCAACAATGTATTCTATATTTCAAAATAGCTAGAAAAGAGGATATGAAACATTTCCAACACATAGTAACTATAAATACTTGAGGTGGTGGTACCCTACATGCCCTAACTTGATCATTATGTATCATTTGCATGTAATAAAATATCACATGACCCCCATATTTACAAATATTGCATATCAACAAAAATTTTAAAATATCAAGGGGATAAACTGTGAAAGACAGTATTACAAATGCCCATTTCCATACTTAGCAATTAAATTCTCAGCAACTTGTAGAAATGAAAGAGGAATCTTTATTACAAAAGGGTAAAATGCATCTCTCTCACCTAATTTAGTTGTGACTAGATAGTGCAAATTGTTCTCTGTACTTAACTAATACATGATTGTAAAAATATTAGAAAGTAAAAAAAAGTGATGCTAAGTATTTTGTGAAATGTTTTAAACTGAAAAATGTCAGTGGTTTATTTAGCCACTGATCACTCTTCTTTCCTAGTTATGATGGCAAGAGTATGTAATTACAAATGTAATACAGATGTTTTCCCACCCAGGTTAGTGTTTTGGATAAAAGACAAAATAAGCCTTTGTTTTATGCCCCACAATATACATGCCGATACTTGAGACATATTTTCACACAATAGTAAAATATATTTTCTAGAGCAAAATTTTGCAATAGGAATATGTGAAAGTTATACAAATTCTTAATTCGATTTTGACTTAGGTATTTTAACAAGTTTTGGCTTCAATATGTGCATTAACTCTACACAAACATAAAATTCACCTACACATTTTGTATCTAAGTATATTAGTTTGATGTTTTATTCACAATAAGTGAAGAAGATATAAGCATTCAACTTAAGTATGTATATATTCTTAAATTTCCCTGAATGACACCTCCAATAAAACAAAATAGCCCAGGAAATTTTACTATTAACTACTTCCACGTAAGTATGTGTGTGTGTGTGTGTGTGTGTATACACACACACACACATATACACACACACACATATCTGTATAGACACACACTATATATTATATATAGTTTTTTTCTGACAAAGCACATGATACCTCAGTCTCTCATCCATTCTATGGAGTGGCTTCCTTCGGCAATGTCAAATGTAATTATATTCTGTGTCATGTTAACATTGGATAGTGGATTAAATGCAACAGCTTTTAGAGTGCAGGTTGTGATACAGCTGTCACATATCAACCAGAATCGTATTTGAATTTACAGCTTAGAACTGAAAGGTACTTTCAACCCTTTGAACCAAAGAAGGGAATGAAAAGATTTAGAATGCATTTTGACTTTTGAGAGTTGATACATTTAATACAGCTTTGTTAAAATACCTGTGAAAAAACAACATATTCCATGGCAAGACTAAAAGAACACTTCAAAAGAGCCCATTTGTGGCAAGATGTCATTTATCACTACAAACTATGAAGATCCTAAATATCAAAATCTCCAAAAAGAACAGTTGTTTTAAGTTATGATTATTTAAAAACTATAATAATTTGTAAACATAGTCACATATTTCTTTCCAGCTATATTTTATTTTAGTTGTAAATAAATTAATGTGTTTACCCTTAAAAGCTTAACAAAAAAAATACTAGTTAATGATATAGTCTTAAAATTATAATATTTCAATGTAAAAATATTGTAAAGCAACATGCAAATTATTTTAAAAATCATTTCTAAAGAGAATATATTGTATACCATATAGTAGAAAACATTAAAACATCAATAGAATTTCCATATGGTGATGAAATTATAGGTAATGTTTATTTCCCATAGTTATCTGCATTTTACATTTTATGAATTTTCTACAGCAAGCTCTTATTAACTTGGTAACAATAAAAAAGCAAAATATTTACATATCTGTGGAATTGTATTCTCTCTCTCTAGACATGTAAACCTGAATGGGTATCTCTAGCAGGTAATAAACCCACCAAAACTATCATGGGAAAGGAGAGAACGATCAAAATTAGATGTGTTTTCCATTGTGTGTCTATATTTTGGTAGGGACTATCTCATTGCCGCTGCATTCTGAAAAATACTACCAAGAAAATGAGAACTTAAAAACAGCAAACCTAATTTTTTCTTCTTCCCAGAGCCAATTTCTCATAGTGTCTTTTTTTATTATGTCCACTTTAACTCCTCTCCCTCAAAATAATAGTTTTCCCACCTTTGGATTTCTTGCTGATAAATTGTTGTCTTCACTCAGACCAGCAAGTGAGCTTTCTCACACTTCAAGAGAAAGCCAAAACAACATAGAAAAACCAGAAGAAAAAGTGGAAATACTGCAGAAAGGCCTCTCTTAATGTGAAAAGTGGGAGATTAAGTTTGAGCACCTTCCTTTAACTGGCCCCAGCATTCACCATTGGATTATGGAAAGATTACAGTAAAGCTCTCTCTCCAATTGAATAAAATCTTTCAAAGCAGCTATACCTAACAGAACTTGCTACGATGATGGAGATGTTCCATAGCTTCCCCATTCAATGAAGTCTTCATTAGACACATGGGCTAGTAACTGAAATGTGACTGGTACAGGAGCTGAATTTTTAGTTTTATATGATTTTAATTAGTTTAACTTAAATTTCTCAATGTGACTAGCAATATTTTTTCAACTTAACACTTAATACCCTTGATCCAAAGGAAATAAGTTAGTTTTAGAGTAAAGAGAATAAATAAAAGGTCAGAGTGTATTTTAATAACTCTATTAAGATATAATTTGAACACCACAAAATACATCCATTTAAATTGCATAAATCAGTAGTTTTTAGTGTATTTGCAAAGTTGTGCGATCATTACCACAATCGAACTTTAGAACATTTCATCACCCTAAATAGGAACTCTATGCATTAGCTGTCAATCCCCATTGCTCCCTCCATTTCCAGCACTAGGCAGCCACCATGCACTGTCTCTATTTGACTATTCTGGGCATTTCATACGGAATCACAGAATGTGTGGTCTTATGTGACTAACTCCTTTTACTTAGCATAATGTTTTCAATGTCCAATCATGTAGTAGCATGTGTTCATATTTCATTATTTTATTGCCAAATAATATTCCATTGTATGAATATAGCACACTTAGCTTATCTATTTGTCAGCAGATAGATAATGGGTTTGTTTCCACATTTTGGCTAATATGAACGATGCTTCTATGAATATTCCTGCCAATGTTTTGTGTGAATATGTGTTTTCATTTCTCTTGCATATGTACTTAGAAGTCATACAGTAACTCAATGTTCAACCTTTGAGGAACTGCCAAATTGTTTTCCAAGGCAACTGTACCATTTCACATTCCCACTTAT
The DNA here is from genome assembly GCA_004363605.1 of Indri indri. Lineage (NCBI taxonomy): Eukaryota > Metazoa > Chordata > Mammalia > Primates > Indriidae > Indri > Indri indri. The sequence continues at coordinate 6,494 of RJWJ010007271.1, read as the reverse complement.
ATAAGGGTTCGCATTTTTCCACATTCTTGCCAACAATTGTTTTTATCTGCCTTTTATTACAACTACCCTAATGAGTTTGAAGTGTATTTCACTGAGGTTTTGATTTGCAATTTTTTATTACAAATGATGTTATCTTTTCTTATACTTATTGTAGTAAATTAATTTGGAAAAATGTCTCTTCAAATCCTTTACTAATTTTTAATTGGATTTTTTTGTTTTATTATTGACTTATAAGTTCTTTATATATTATGGATAAAAGCCCCTTACCAGATATATATTTTGCAAATACTTTCCCAATCCTGTGTTTGTCTTTCACTTCCTTAATGATATCATTTGCAGTTGAAAAGTTTTAAATTCTGATGAAATCCAAATCACCTAATTTTTCTTCTGTCACTCAAACTTTTATTGTTGTAACTAAGAAAACTTTGCCTAACCAAGGTTACAAAGCTTCACTTTTATACATGTGTCTAAATGTTGTAGAGTTTTAACTCTTACGTTTAGGTCTATTATCCATTTTGAGTTAAATTTTGTATACCGAGTGAGGTAGAGAGATCTAAATTCATTTGTTTTCATGTGGGTATCCAGTTTGTCCAGCACCATTTGTTGAAAAGGTTATTATTTCACCACTGAATTATCTTGGAACACTTGTGAAAGTCAATTCATCAGAAATATAATGGTTTAGTTCTATACTATCCATTCTGTTCTATCATTCTATGTCTATCTTTATGCCAATACCACACTCTGTGATTACTGTAGCTTTCTGGTAAGTTTTAAATTAAAGAATTATGAGGCCTCCAACTTTTTCCTTCTCATTCAAGATTGTTTTGGCTATTCTTGGTACTTTGTGCTTTCATATGAGTTTCAGTATCAGCTCCTCAATTTCTCCAAAAACTCAACTGGGGTTTGGTAGGGAATATATCAGATCTACAGATTAATATGGGGAATGTCATATTAACAACATTAAATCTTCTAATATATGGATGTCTATTTATTTTGACCTTTTTAATGGTTAACCAGAAAATGAAACCAAGAAATCCATATACAATAGCACCAAGAGTAAAAATACCCAGCAATAGTTTTAACAAATGAAGTGCAAGATTTATATCCTTAAAGTGGCAAAACATTGCTAAATGAAATTTAAAGGATCATGTTTGTTTTGTTTCTCTGTTCTCCCTTTACTGTTTATTTTTGACTAAATTAATATTTCCTAATGTAACATTTTAATTCATTTAAAGATTTCTAACTGTATATTTTAAGTTATTTCTTACTGATTGCTCTATAGCTTGTAATGTGCATATTAATTCATAAAAGGTAATCAAAATTATACCCACATAATTCCAGTGAGGTATGGAAATTTACTCTTATGTATTTTTATTTTCTACCACTCATATTGTGATATTGTTACACATATTACATCTGAATGTGTAACAAACACACTATTGTAGGTAATCCTTATATAACTTGCTTTTTAAAGAAGCTGAGACAACACAAAGCATACATTTATAGAGTTTGCTCTATTATTATTCTTACCATCTCTAGTTCTCTTCCCTTTCTTTCTTCTTTTATTTTTCTTTTTGATTTGGATATCCATCTGTTACTATTTCTCTACTCCAACAAAGTTTTGTTCCCACCTGCCTCCTTTGAGTTTTTATTGTCAAACATATTATATTTCTACATGGTAAAACCCAATAATACAAATAAAAACATGCCATGTTATACGATTGCTTTTAAGCTGGTTAAAAGGAAAACGTAGTAAACATATTCAATTATACTGTCGATTTACTTATATAATTCACTCGCATTCTTTTTTGTGTGGATTCTAATTACTGTCTGGGGTCACTTGTCTTTAGTCTGAAGAAACTCCTTTACTATTTCTTGTAAGACAGGTATGCTAGCAACAAATTCTATCAGTTTTGTTTACCTGCTACTGAGCCTTAATTTTATGTTTATTTAGGCTTCGTTTTTTTTAAATTTCAGAATATTATGGGGCTACAAATGCTTTGGTTAAATTGTCCTTGTACCAATTGAGTCAAAGCCATTCTTGGATGTTTGTAATATTTTTAATCAACTTTGGGAAGTTTTCAACCAATGTGTTTCAATATTTTTAATTTTGTGTTATTTTTATTTTATTTTACTTATTTATGATTGACACAAAAGAATCATATTTATGGTCTAAATATAATATTTTGATACATTCATATATTGTGTAATGATCTATTCAGGGTAATCAGCATATCTGTCACATTCAATATTGATCATTCCTTTGTGGTGAGCACATTCAAAATCTTCTCTTCTAGTTATTTTGAAATATGTAATATGATATTAATTATGGTCACCCTACTGTGCAAGAGAACACCAAAAGTTATCCCTCCTATCCAACTGTGCCTTTGCACCTATTGACCAATCTCTCCCCATTCCCCTCTGCTACCTGTCCTCCCCTTCCAGTAACCATCATTCTGTTCTCTACTTCTATGACGGTAAGTTTTTGGAATCCATGTATGAGTGAAATTGTGTGGTATTTGTTTTTCTGTGCCTGGCTTATTTTACTTATGTCTTTCAGGTTGATTCATGTTGCTGCAAATTACAGGATCTCACTCTTTTTCATGGCTCATTAGTATTTCATTATGCATATATACCACATTTTCTCTATCCATTTACCTAAGGGTGATTCTGTATCTTGGATTTTGTGAATAGTGCTGCAATAAACATGGGGTGCAGATATCTGTTCGATATGCTGATCTCATTTCCTTTGAACATATATCCAGTAGTGGGATCGCTGAACCATATAGTAGCTCTACTTTTAATCTTTTAAGAAAACTTCATACTGTTTTCCCTAATGGCTGTACTAACTTACGTTCCCACCAGCAGTGTGTAAGTGTTCCCTTTTCTCCACATCCTCAACAACACTGGTTAACTTTTGGTATTTTTATTGTAGTCATTCTAACTAGACTGAGATCTAGTTTTGTAGTTTTCATTTCTACTTTCTATTAGAATACCAATGACTTTCTTCACAGAATTTTTTTCAAAATCTAAAAGTTTCCATTGAACCACAAAAGACCTTGAATAGCCAAAGCAATCTTGAGCAAAAATAACAAAACTGGATGCATAACACTACCTGAATTCAAAACACACTACAAAGCTGTAGTAACTAAATCATCATGGCACTGACATAAAAACAGACACATAGACCACCCGAAGAGAATAGAAAGCACAGAAATAAATCAATGTACCTGCAACCAACTGATTTTTGACAAAACACCAAGTACACAGATTGGGGGAATGACACTGTCTTCAATAAATGATGCTAGGAAAACTGGATATTCACATGAAGAAAAAAATCAGAATTAATTTTTCCAATCTATGAACACAGGATATCTATGTATTTATTTGTATCCTCTTCAATTTACTTCATCAATGTTTTACAGTTTTCATTGCAGAAATCTTTCACCCCCTTGGTTAAATTTATTCCTAGGTATTTTATGTTGTTGTAAGTATTGCTTTCTTGATTTCATTTTTAGACAGCTAATGGTGTACAGAAATGCTACTTCTTTTTTATGTTGATTTTGTATTCTTCAACTTTAATGAATTAGTTTATTAATCCTAGCTTTTTTGGTGGAGTCTTTAGGCTTTCTATATATAATATCATGTCTCTGCAAAGAGAGACAATTTGAGTTCCTTCTTTCCAATTTGGATGCTGTTTATTTCTTTCTCCTGAATAATTGCTCTAGCTAGAACTGCCAGTTTTATGTTGAATAAAAATGGTGACAATGGACATCCTTGTATTGTTCCAGATCTTAGAGGAAAATATTTCAACTTTTCTGCATTCAGAATGATGTTCGCTGTGGGTTTGTCATACATGGTCTTTATCATTTTGGGGTATGTTCATTCTACACTTAGTTTATTGGAAGTTTTATCATGAAGGGATGCTGAATTTTATCAAATGCTTTTTTCTGCATCTATTGAAATCATTATATGGTTTTTGTCCTTGATTCTGGTAATGTGATATCACATTTATTGCCTTACATGTGTTAACATATCTTTGCACCCTGGAATGAATCCCACTTGATCATGGTGCATGATCTTTTTAATGTGCTGTTGGATTCATTAAGATAGTATTTTGTTGATTATTTTTTGCATCTATGTATATCAGAAAATTTAGCCTGTAGTTTTCTTTTTTGCTGTTGTGCTCTTACCAGGCTTTTGTAATCAGGGTAATGCTGGCCTTACGGAATGAGTTTGGAAAAAATCTCTTATCTTCAATTTTTTAGAAAACAGTCATCCCTCAGTATATGCAGGGGATTGGTTCCATGATCTCTGCATATATCCAAATCTGCACACATTCAAGTTCCAAAGTTCCTAGTGGAAGACATATATTAAAAAACTTGGCCCTCCATATACACAGATATCACATCCCACAAATGCTGTATTTTTGATCTGTGAGTGGTTGAAAACCTCCACGTATAAGTGGAACCACACTATTCAAACCCATGTTGTTCAAGGATTAAATGTAATTTTGAAAAGAATACATAGTAGTTCTACTTTAAGGGTTCTGGAGAGTTCAGCAGTGAAACCATCAGGTCTTGGGATTTTCTTTGATGGGAAACATTTTATTACTGTTTCAATCTCATTACTCATTATTAGGCAGTTCACATTTTCTATTTCTTTGAATTCAATTTTAGTGGGTTATATGTGTCCAGGAATTTAGCCATATCTTCTAGGTTTTCTAATTTGTTGGCATATAGTTGTTCATATTATTTTATAATTCTTTGTATTTCTGTCATGTCAATTGTAATATCTCCTCTTTCACTTCTGATTTTATTTGGTTCTCTTTTCTTTTCTTAGTCTAGCTAAAGCCTTATTGATCTGGGTCATCTTTTCAAAAAACCAACTCTTCATTTTGTTAATCTTTTATACTGCATTTTTAGTCTCTATTTCATTTATTTCTCCTTTGATCTTTATTATTTCTTTCCTTCTCCTAATTTTGGATTTAGCTCGTTCTTATTTTTCTAGTTCCTAGAGGTGCATCATTAGGTTGTTTCTTCATGACCTTTCTCTCTTTTTTAAAAATATTAGTATACATGAATATAAGCTTTCCTCTTAGAAATGCTTTTGCTGTATCTCTTAGGCATGTTGTATTTTTTTATTTTTCTTTGTCTCAAAGAATTTTTTGAATTACCTTTAATTTCCTCATTGACCCATTGGTTGTTCAGGATCATGTTGTTTAATTTCTGTGTATTTTTAAAAGTTTCTAAATTTTTCCTGTTATTGATTCCTAGTTTTATAGCATTAAGGTCAGAAAAGATGTTTAATATGATTTGACCTTCTTAAATTTGTTAAGTCTTGTTTTGTGTCCTAACATATGATCTATCCTGGAGAATGCTCCAGGTACAGGTTAAAAGAACGTGCATTCTGTCACTGTTGGATGGAATGTTCTGTGAATAACTCGGGTGTATTTGGTTTAAATTAAATGTCTCTTTGTTGATTTTCTGTCTGGATGATCTGTCCATTGCTGAAATTGGGGTGTTGAAGTACTCTGCTATTAGTATACTGCATTCTATCTTTTTAGATCTATTAATATTTGTTTTATATATCTAGGTATTCCAGTGTTGGGTGCATATATATTTACAATTGTTATATCCTCTGAGTTGATTCATTTATTATATAATGACCTTTATCTTTTTGTACAGTTTGTGACTTAATGTATATTTAATGTAATATAAATCTAGCTACTCTGGCTCTCCACGGTTTCCATTTGCATGGAATATCTGTTTCCATCCCTTCACTTTCAATCTGTGTATGTCCTTACAGTTGAAGTGAATTATAGTCAGCATACAGTTGGGTCTTGTTTCCTTATCCATTCAGCTACTGTATGTCTTTTAAGGATAGAATTAATTCATTTACACTCACAGTAATATTACATAAGTAAGGACTTAATACTTCCATTATGTGAGTTGTTTTCTAGCTGCTTTCTAGATGGTTCTTCCTTTTTTCTCTCTTATTGTCTTCCCTTGTGGTTAACAGATTTTCTCTAATAGTATGTTTTGATTACTTGCTCTTCTTTACAGTATACCTATCATAGGTTTTTGCTTTGTGGTTACTATGAGGCTTACAAAAATAATCTTATAATTATACAGGCGATTTTAAACTGATACTTGAACTTGTTCACCAAAAAAAGAAAAAAGAAAGAGGAAAATGGACAAAGGCTCCATTCTTTACCTTCTCTCCCCCAATTTTGAATTTTTAATATCACAGTTTATATTTTATATGCATATTCCTAAATAAATTATTACAGTTATTATTCATAGTTTTATGTTTTATCCTTTATACTAAAGATATAAATGATTTACATATCACCTTTACATTATTAGAGTTTTCAGAACTGGATTATATAACTTACTTTTACTTGTGAGTTATATACTTTCAGATGTTTTTGTGTTACTTATTACCATCCTTTTTCTTTCATCTTCAAGAATTCTCTTTTTTTTTTTTTTTTT
>RJWJ010007270.1:0-58304 GCA_004363605.1 Indri indri | reverse complement strand
AGCTGGTACACCCCAATCACCTATTGGACCATTCACTGTTACTATTATGAACTCTAGGAGATTTTCCAGAACATGCTAAGTATATATTTATTTAATAGAGGAAAGCATAGAGCAAACCAGTAAGCCTAATTGTTGCCCAGTTACAACTACATGTTAGAACAGACCCAGAATAATACCTGAAACTTTGCTTTTTTTTTTTTTTTTTGGTCAATACCAGAGATGAAAAATCAGCTTGTTTTTTTTCCATCAGCGGTTGTGTCTACTACAAAGCACTTTTCTTTCAAATTATATCCGTATCTATTACCATCCTCATATATTCTTTGGGGGATAATAGAAAATATGATTATGACATTTCCTATGTTGTCACTATTTCCACTGGGGAATACATTTGGAGGTAATCCTGGCAAGAATGACTGGAGCCGAGACAAACCCTGAAAATGGGAAATTTGCAGCTGCCTTCCTTTGTAAAGAGCTTCACTTTCCACATCTGTGCTCCTCACTCCCACTTCCTGTCGCCTACCCTTATGCAAGAATGATCTCTTATTGTTTTCTTAACCACACCATTCTAAAGACAAAGCAGGAGTGCTTTACCTTATCTCTTGTCCTCTTGTAAATATTTCTATATTTACCTTATATAAAATATTTTTGAAATATATTCTTAATTCTTCTATATAAATATTTCTTAATTCACTTACCTTATCCTCCCAGCTTAGGTCTCTCAATGGAACACAGCCCTTAAGGAAAGCAGTATAACTTACCGAATGAGAACACAGGCTCTGGAGTCAATCTGCCTGGGTTAAATCCCCCATTCCACCATTGACCATCCAGTGACCTTGGCCAAGTCACTTGGTTTTTCCGTACTTCAACTTCAGTCCATCTGATAATAGAACCCACCTAATAGATTTCATGAGAACTAAATGCGATAATGCACGTAAAGTGTTTAACACATACTGGGTATATAGAAAATGCTTTCATTTTTTAAGGATGGTTAAAGTAGGATTCTTACCCTCATGGGGAACTCCTACCTTTTCTCATAGTGGGAATGAAGGCTAGGTCTCCAGCCCAGCTTTAAAAATACCCTCTAGGCTGTCAGTGGAAATCAAAATTAATTTTCTTTCAAAAATTTTCCTAAGATGGTGACACTCTGCAGTGATTAAAGACAAGCCAGGGTATTACAAAATCAGGGAGGAAAGCAGCACTCCAGGGACACGGATAATCACCAGGCTATTTAAGGACATGATACCTCTATAAAGCAGCTTAATGTCAGGCTGGCATTTTGTAATGGCATATTTCAAGTACATGTAATTTTCTGTCATGTTAAGCTCATAACTCTTTTGATAGCATCCACTCTGATATAACCCAGCTTTCTCTCTCTAACTCAACAGCTGTTTGATTGTCCTGCTGTTCAACACAGTTCAGTATTCCTTATTTCCCACCATGTTTAAATATGTATTTTCCAGTTCCTGGTTACAAAGAAATGTTAAAAGATTAAGCCCAATCCCAGAGGTGAGCAAGGAGGCAGGGGTGATTGTGCACACAATAAAGTGCACACAGAAGTGATTCTTCTTACTCTGGGTTGAAGACAGCCTTAGAGTGGTCTACATTTTTTCTTCCTTAAGAACTGAGAGAAATTGCCTTCCCTTTTGCTAAATGGGAAGGTGAGAACCTCCTGCTTTTCCCTTTTTTCCCCTTATTTCAACACCTATAAAAAAAATGATTGGCACAAATAAAACTGTAGCACTTAAAATAAATATTTATTTCAATGTAAATTGAAATGTTCTTGGAAAATGGCGTTAGCAAACTCCTGCCATCCAACCCACTGACTGTACTGAATTAACACCTTTCTTCTATCTATGCCAGTAGCAATCCCAGGAGAACAAACGCATGGCTATCATTCCAATAATTATCACCAATACTTTGTATTTATATACAAATGAGTCTTAAGAAATATTCAAGTATCTGGGAAATATTTTTTATTTGTATAAATTTATGGGGTACAAGTGTAATTTTGTTACATGCAGAGATTACATACTGGTCAAGTCAGAATTTAGGGCATCCATCACCCAAATAATATACACTGTACCCATTAATTTCTCCTCATCCACTCCCTCCCACACTCTCACACTTCCAAGTCTCCATTGTCAATCATTCCACTCTCTACATCCATGTGTACACATTTTTTTAGTACCCACTTATGAGTGAGAACATGCAATATTTGACTTTCTGTGTCCAGGTTGTTTCACTTAAAATAGTGACCTCCAGTGCCATCCATGTTGCTGCAAAAGACATGATTTCATTCTTTTTATGACTGAATAGTATTCCATGTGTATGTACACCACATTTTCTTTATCCCATCATCACTGATGGGCACTTAGGTGGATTCCATATCTTTGCTATTGTCAAGAGTGCTATGTTAAACATACTAGCGCAAGTATTTTTTTGAGATACTGATTTCTTTTCTTTTGGGTAGATACCCAGGAGTGGGATTGCTGGATCATATGGTAGTTCTATGTTTAGTTCTTTGAGAAATCTCCATACTAGTTTTCCATACAGGTTGTACTTATTTACATTCCCACAAACAGTGAATCAGAGTTCCTTTTTCTTAGCCCCTCATCAACATCTGGTATTTTCTATCTTTTTAGTGATAGCCATTCTGACTGGTGTAAGGTGATATCTCATTGTGGTTTTGATCTGCATTTCTCTGAAGGCTACTGATGTTAAGCATGTTTTCATATGCCTATTGGCTGTTTGTATGTCTTCTTTTGCAAAATGTCTATTCATGTCCTTTGCCTACTTTTTAATGGGATTGTTTTTGTTCTTTTTTTACGTTCAGTTGTTTGAGTTCCTTATATATTCTGTATATTAGTCCCCTGTCAGATGAATAGTTGCAAATATTTTCTCCCATTCTGCAGGTTGTCCTTTCACTCCATTGATTTTTTTTCTCTTGCTGTGCAGAAGCTTTTTGGTTTAATTGAGTCCCATTTGTCCATTTTTGGTTTTGTTGTCTGTGCTCTTGAGGTCTTAGTCATAAATTCTTTACCTAAACTAGAAGAGTTTTCCCCGGGTTTTCTTCTAGTATTTTTATACTTTTGGTTCTTATGTTTAAGTCTTTAATCCATCTTGAGTTGATTTTTGTATGTGGTGAGAGACAGGAGTCCAGTTTCATTCTTCTGCATATTGTTGTCCAACTCTCCTAGCACCATTTATTAAATAGACTCTCCTTTCCCCATTGTATGCGCTGGTCAGCTTGTCAAATATCAGTTGGCTATAAATATGTGGCTTTATTTCTGAGTTCTCTATTTTGTTTCATTGATCTATGTGTCTATTTTTATACCAACACCATACTGTTTTGGTTACTATAGCCTTGTAATGTAATTTGAAGTCAGGTAATGTGATGCTCCAGCTTTGTTCTTTTTGTTTAGGATTTTTTTTTAGCTATTCAGGCTCTTTTTTGGTTCCATATGAATTTTTTTAATTTTTATAATTTTTTGAAAAATGGGATTGGTATTTTGATAGGAAGTATACTGCATCTGAAGATCACTTTAGGCAGTATGGTCATTTTAATGATATTAATTCTTCTGATCCATGAGTATGGGATGTTTTTCCATTTGTTAATGTCATCTATAATTTCTTTTATCAGTGTTTTGTAGTTTTCCTTATAGAGATCTTTCATCTCCTTGGTTAAATATTCTCCTAGGTATTTTTTTCCTTTTTGTAGCTATTGTAAATAAGATTGTCTTCTTGATTTCATTCTCAGCAATATCATTATTGGTGTATGGAAATGCTAATGATTTTTATATGCTGATTTTGTATCCTCCAACTTTACCACATTCATTTATCAAATCTAAGAGTTTTTTGGTGAAGTCTTTAGGGTTTTCTAGATATAAAATCATGTTATTAGCAAACAGAGATAATTTCACTTCCTTTTTTCTAATTTGGATGCCTTTTTTTTCTCTTGCCTGATTCCTCTGGCTAGGACTCCCAGTATTATGTTAAATAGGAGTGCTGAAAGTGGGCACCCTGGTCCTAGAAGAAAAGCTTTCCACTTTTCCCTATTCAGTATGATGTTGGCTATAGGTTTATCATATACAGCCTTTATGTTCCTTCTTTGCATAGTTTGTTGAGAGTTTTTATTATGAATTTTATCAAATGCTTTTTCTGCATCTATCGAGATGATTAAATGATTATTGTCTTTAATTCTGTTTACGTGATGTATTACACTTATTAATTTGCATATCTTGAACCATCCTTGCATGCCTGGTATAAAACCCACTTGATCATGGTGTATTATATTTTTGATATGCTACTGGATTCAATTTGCTCATATTTTCTTGAGGATTTTTGCATCTATGTTCATCGGGGATATTGTTTTGTACTTTTCTTTTTTTGCTGTGTTCTTGTCTGGTTTTGGTGATATTGGCCTTATAGAATGAGTTAGGGAGAATTCCCTCCTCTTAGATGTTTTGGAACAGTTTCAGGAGACTTTGTATTAGTTCTTCTTCATATGTTTGGTAGAATTTGGCTGAAAATCCTTCTGGTCCTGGGCCTTTCTTTGTTGGGAGATTTTTTCATTACTGATTCAATCTCACTACTCATTATTGATCTATTCATGTTTTCTGTTTCTTCTTGGTTCAATTTTGGAAGGTTGTATGTTTCTAGAAATGTATCCATTTTATCTAGATTTTCTAGTTTGTAAGTGTATAGTTACTCATAATCATCTATGATGATCTTTTGTATTTCTGTGGTATAAGTTGTAATGTCTCCTTTTTCACTTTTGATTTGTTTATTCAGGTCTCCTCTCTTCATTTCTTAGTTAATCTCGCTAGCAATTTATCAATTTTGTTTATTATTTTGAAGAGCCAACTTTTTGTTTCATTGATTCCTATTTGGGGTGGTGGGTTTCTATTTCATTTAGTTCCACTCTGATCTTTGCTATTTCTTTTCTTCTGCTAACTTGGCTTTTGGTTTGTTCTTGTTTTTCTAGTTCCTTCAGGTGTAATGTTAGGTTGTTAACTGTGATCTTTCTACTTTTTTAATGTAGGTATTAATGCTGTAACGTGTCCTCTTAGCACTGCTTCTGTTGTATCCCACAGGTTTTGGTATGTTGTATTTTCATTTCCATTTCTTTAAACAAAAATTTTGAAGCCTATCTTAATTTCCTTTTCGACCCAGTGATAAGTCAGGGGCATGCTACTTAATTTCTGTGTATTTGTATGGTTTCCAAAATTGCTCTTGGTATTGATTTCTAATTTTATTCCACTGTGGTCTGAGAACATACTTGATATGATTTTAATTTTATAAAATTTGTTGAGACTTATTTTGTAGCCTAACCTATGGTCTGTCTTGGAGAATTTTCCATATGCTGATGAAAAGAATAGATATTCTGCAGTTATTGGGTAAAATGTTCTGTAAATGTTTGCTAGGTTTATATTGTTTTCAGTCCAATGCTTCTTTGTTGACTTTCTATAATGATATCTATCTAATGCTGTGAGTGGAGTGTTGAAGTCCTTCACTATCACTGTATTACTATATATCTTTCTTTGGGTCTAGCAATGTTTGTTTTATGAATCTTGGTGCCCTAGTTTTTGGTGCATATCTATTTCCAATAGTTATATCCTTGTGCTGAATTGATCCCTTTATAATTATAAATATATACTGATCTTCTTTGTCTTTTTTACTGGTTTTGACTTAAAGTCAGTTTTGTCTGACAGTATAGTTAATCCTTCTTGCTTTTCACTTTCATTTGTGTGGAATATCTTTTTCTATCCCTTTACTTTCAGTCTATATGTAAGTTGCATATAGTTGAATCTTTTTAAAAATACATTCACTCAATCTATATCTTTTAAGTGGAGCATTTAATTCACTTACATTCAAGGTTTATATTGATATATGAGGTTTGCTCCTGTCATACTGTTAATTGTTTTCTAGTTGTTTTGTAAATTATTTGTTTCTTTCTTTTTCTCTGACTGTCTTTGTGATTTGGTGGAATTATGTAGTAGTGCCATTTTATTCCTTTCTTTTCCTCCTTTGTGTGATTGCTTTACCACTGAGTTTATACTTTGTGTGATTTCATGTTAGTGAATGCCATCCTTTCACTTCCATGTTTAAAACTCCTCTGAGCATTTCTTATAGGGCCAGTCTAAGTGATGGATTTCCTCAGTATTTGCTTGTCTGGGAAAGAATTTATTTCTCCTTCATTTATGAAGGTTAATCTTTTGGTATATAGATTCTTGCCTGGCAGGTTTTTTTGTCTTCTAGCACTTTGAATATACTATCCCATCCTCTTCTGGACTGTAAGATTTCTCCTGAGAATTCTGCTGTTAGTCTGATGGGATTTCCTTTATAGGTGACTAGAAAATTTTCTCTTGCTGATTTTAGAACTTGTTTTTCACTTTCACTTTAGATGGTCTGATTATAATATGCCATGGTGATGTGCTTTTTGCATTGCCTGAGATCACTGAGCCTCCTGTATCTGGATGTCTAAATCTCTTGCTAGACTTGAGATGTTTTCATCTATTATTTTGTTAAATAGGTTTTCTAAGCCTTTTGATCTCTCTTCACCCCCAGAAATACCAATAATTCATAAGTCACTTTATGTATTCCCAAGCATATCAAAGTCTTTGCTCGTTTTTTTTTTATTCTTTTTTATCTTTATTTTTGTCTGACTGGATCATTTCGAAAGGCCTGTCTTCATGTTCTAAAGTACTTTTTTCTGCTTGGTCTAGTCTAGTGCTGAAGCTTTTGAATGTATTTTGTATTTCCTTTAATGAATTTTTCAGTTGCAGAATTTCTGTTTTATTATTATTAAGATATCTATCTTCTTGGTAAATTTCTCATTCATATCTTGAACTGATTTTTCTGAGTTCTTTGTATTGGTTTCCAGGTTTCTCTTGCATCTCATTGAACTGCCCTTTGACTTTGCAGGGTGATCCTCAGGGCCCTGGCAAAATTCTTGGGTGAGAGGTGACTGCCATTGCACTAAGGTCATGCCACGGTAAGGATGGAGCCAATCCCAGTGACCATAGCCTTGGCCAGCAGGTGGGGGACTTGCATCCCTCTCATGCCACAGTCCCAGCAAGACTCCCTCCCCTGTCCCAACTGTTGCAGCTGACTAGATGTTCAGTCAGACCTGACAGCTCATGCCTAGATTGGAACTCAGCCCCAGGCCATGGAAGCCTCCATCCAACTTAAGACCAACCCTCTGTGGCAACTTTTGTCCTGCTCAGGTCCCAGGGGAGGTACCCATTCCCAGTGCCAGCAGCTGCAGCCCACATACTTACTTCTCAGTCCTGGTTGCAGGAGCCTACCCCCTTCTCAAACCCCAGTTCTGTAAGCAGCAACTCAAATTTTCCTAATGCCTCAGACTGGCACTGCTGGTTCCTAGACTTGGGAGTTTGTTAAGAGCTAGAATTGAGAATATTGTCTTACTGTAGCCTTTTCAATCTCAGGAAGGGCATGGGACCTGGGGTACATTTCCTCCCTGGAGCAGTTCCTTCTCATAGTCTCCTGGCCTCCCTAAGTTAGATTCAGGGTTTGGAAAGGTCAAGCTGTGCTCAGTGGGAAGGTGGACCACAGAAAATCTCTCGCTCACCCTCTCCCATACTGAGGAGTCACTTGCTTGAAATGCTTCTGGTCAGCCATCCCAGCCCTGGTTTTGCCAAACAACATTGTCTTGAAGTCTAGGATACTGTCATCCTTATCAGGTTAAAGTACAGATGATGCTCCTTAGTGAAGTTACTTGAGTATGGTTCTTCCAAATCTGAAGACCTGTGAACCTCAATTTCTAGACATACCTCCTCACAAACCAGAAACATTTGACAAACAGCTGGGAAATATTTCCTGATCAAAAGCTTTCATGAGATTTACAAATTGTTCAAGTGTCTGTAAGTAATGCTATAGTCTTTCTCTAAAGGCATTGTGCTTCCTACCAATGATTAGTTCAATTTAGTTATATATAGTTTTATATATATATATATAAAATATATATATACACACACACACACACACACACACACATACATACACACACATATACCTACATACACACACACACACACACACACACAAAATTTTAAATAAGGTATTTTGACTCAGTGAATTGTATCAATTCTGGAAGAGTCTTCTAGTTGTCTGGCCAATATATTCTATCCGTCTTTCTCATTATTACACCCCTGATTTTATGTGGGGTAGTAATGTACCCAGCTAAAATTTTCAGCCTTGCTTAAAGCACAGTGTAGCCATGGGGCTAAATTCAGGACAATCAAAAGTAAGCAAAAGTGTCAGAGTATTATAATGACCTCTGGAAAACATCCTTAAGAGGAACATGAGCCCCCAACCTTCCTTCTTTCTGAAACCTAGAATGTGGATGAAATGACTTGAATTCCAGAACTCATCTTGGATCATGAGGTGACCTTGGCAATGGAAGTTACATTCTAGGATGGTAAAGCAAAAAGACAAAAGAAGCTTAAACCCCTGATAACTATGAAACCACCACAACAGCCTGGCATGCTAACTATCAGACTTTTTGCTAATGATAGAGAAATAATTTATTTTGCTTAACCTCTAGTTCTTTTTATAAATTCTCTGTTATATGCAGCTAAGTGTAATCCTAATTGATAAAACCAGTGTCAAGATTTCCCTAAACTATATATCTTGATATGTAGTCCTGAACTCTTGGGCTCAAGTTATTCTCCTGCCTCGTAGTAGCATACCATTGTGCCCAGCAATTTTTTTCTTTTTTTTTTTTTTTTTTTTGGTACAGGTTGACTCTTGCTTTTTTGCCCAGGATGGTCTTAAATTCCTGGTCTCAGGCAATTCTCCTGCCTCAGCCTCCCAAATGCTAGGATTACAAGTGTGAGCCGCCATGCCCTCCCTTTTCTTAAATAGTTTTGATTTTGTTCATAAACCCTTAGATTCCCTCTTAAAGAGAAAGAAAGGACAGGATTTCTTGTGTTATTTATCTTATTTCACACTAATAGATTTAATAAATTATAAGTTTATAAAATACATTTTTCAATCCAATGAGAGCATGGTAAAAGTATTATCTCAATACAAAGAAATATCACAGGAAGCAGCAATATGAAAAACTACATTTTTCTAAATTAGCAAGGTAATAAAAAAGCAAATTTTATATTTTTCCTATGAAATGTTACCTCTTATCTTAAAAGTAACCCCACAAGGCAATTTCTAATCATATTGAATAAAAAGAAAAATTAGTTTGTGGATTTTTACATCTCAATTCCTAGGGAGCTATACATCTGTTATTGTCTGCTTTTAAACAGAGAACAAAGACCATTCACTGTCAAACTCTTATTGTTTGTCAGTAGAACACTAAACTCTCAAGGCCAAATTGTTCTGCTTTTTTGTTTATTTATTCTAGCACTTTGTCATTATTTAGCAACTTCACACAATTCTCCCATCCAATAAAAGCATTTCCTGCTTATTAAAAATGTCTTTAAAATGGATAGACTATGCACAAAGGCAGAATGGTCTCTCCTGTATATATACTTACAGTGAACTGATTTTGTAAACCATGTATGGAAATGTAAACCTCTGTAGTTTATTCTGAAGCTCATGAGAGAATTTAACCTTGAAGGTCTGTCAGTCCAGGCTCTTTCACAAAGCCATTTTTAGTATCAAATGAATACTGTCAGATCTCACTACACCTATCAGATTATGCTTGGTTGGTTTAAATGTTAATGTGATGCACCTGCCAGTTACCAAGCAATGGACAGCGCAAACACGTTTGTTGTACATTAAAAAAATTCTTCACAGAAACAAAAATTGATTAGAGTCTGAGTAAATTTATGCCACATGAAAAACTGTGAAGCCAACATTGTATGAAGAGACAGTGGAATTTATTGATTGTAGAAATGAAAACAACAGTGGCTGGAGATAGCTGTGTGATGTAAATTGTCTACCATTCCATACAATGATAGCAGCTATTCTATTCAAGTTTTTCTGTGTTTATATTCACTGACATGCTCATATTGTGCCTTTTCTAATATTTTGTCCCTTCATCCCTTTGAGGAGTAGCCCTTACATTATCCACCTTAGAACAGAATGCTGTTCATTCACATTACTTTGTATTTACCTTTTAAATGTTGGACATACATTGCACCAGGCTATAAATTGCACAAAGGTAGACACCACATCTGCCTTGGTCACCACTGTATCTGTAGAGCAGCATATGGTGTCTGACACATAGTAGGCTCTCAAATATTGGCTGAGTTAAAAATAATTTGAAAGTTCTTCAGAATATTCATCTACACTGTTACTACTATGCCTATTACTTAGGAGATGGTCAATAAGTATTTATCAAATTTGAAAAAGTAACCTAATAAAATGATCAATTAATGAATAGTCTAATCTGGAACATTTCCAAAAGTGTGTTCCACAGCACATTAATGCAACAAGGTGACCCATGGAAAAAAGTCTGCAATAAAATAAACTCACATCTATTATGTGCTCACTATATGCTAGGGCCTTGGCAAAGTGCTTTACTTTCATATTCTTATGTAATTTGTGTAATAACCCAATGAGGAATGTCATTACTTCCATTGTACAGATGGAGAAAGTGGGGTCCAAAGAGTTTAAATAGTCAAAAGCAATATAGTTCATGGGTTCTGTGTAGATCTGCAATCTCTGATTTCAGTTTATCTTTAGAGTACGATGTAGTACTTTACTGCCCCTTCAGAAACTCACAGTGTGCAGTAACACAGTGAAGTCTCTAAGAAGTCCTACAATAACAACATAGCATTAAACAAAGGAACTCTTCTTTTTCACATAACAAGCCTTTCAAAGAATACATTAGTCTAGTGGTTCCCAAAATGTACTACATACACTCCATTGTGATACTGGAAGAAAATATTACTTCTCTTTTTTTCCCTCAATCTTTAATTTCTATGTTTTGTGTTTCATGATGTTCATATTATACAAGTACATGTATATAATTTTAAATAAATAATATATAGGAGGCATGATCAAACAAGTTTAGAAACCACAAATGTAGACAATTCCCTTCCAAACATGACCTGAGATTCCTATTAGTTCTGTTGTTTGTAAGACTAATTTAGAGAAACTCATTTCAAATTATGCTTACAATGCTTGGGCTATACCATATATGAATAATTTATTATATAATTCCAACTGGTTGCTATTGTTAGAGGACACAATGGAGTGACATATTCAAAACCTGCTTATTCTTGGTTTTAACATACTTTAAAACCAATAATCCATCACAACCAAGTGAGATTTATCCCAGAGATACAGCAATGGTTCAACATACACAAATCTATCAATGTAATTCACCACATAAATAGAAGTAAAAACAAGAACCGTATGATCCTCTCAATAGGTGAAGAAAAAGCATTTGACACAATTCAGCACCCGTTTATGAAAAGAACACTTAACAACATAGGCATAGATGGGACTTACTCAAAATGATAAAAGCCATATACACTAAACCCACAGCCAACATCATACTGAATGGGGAAAAGTTGAAAATATTTCCCCTAAAAAGTGGAACAAGACAAGGATGCCCTCTACCACCATTACTATTCAGCATAATGCTGGAAGTCCTAGCCAGAACAATCAGACAAGAGAAGGAAATCAAGGGCATCCAAATGGGGAAAGAAGAGGTCAAACTATTGCTCTTTACTGACAATATGATGTTATGTCTAGATAGCCTCAAAGAATCTGCCCAGAGACAACTGGAACTGATAAATAAATTCAGCAAAGTCTCAGGTTATAAAATCAATGTACACAAATCAGTAGCATTCCTATACACCTATAATAGTCAAGCTGAGAACCAAATCAAAAACTTTCACAATACCAACAAAGAAAATAAAACACCGGGAATATGTTTAACTAAGGAGGTGAAAGACCTCTACAAAGAGAACTATGAAACACTGAGGAAGGAAATAGCAGAGAATGTAAACAGATGGAAAACGTTACCATGTTCATGGATCGGCAGAATCAACATTGTTAAAATGTCTGTACTACCCAAAGTGATCTATAGATTCAATGCAATCCCTATTAAAATACCAACTTCATTTTTCACAAATCTAGAAAAAATAATTTTACCCTTCATATGAAACCAGAGAAGACCCTGTATAGCCAAAGCAACCCTAAGCAAAAAGAACAAACTGGGAGTCATCAATTTACCGGACTTCAGGCTGTACTACAAGGCTATAGTAAGCAAAACAGCATGGTACTGGCACAAGAACAGAGATAGGGACCAATGGAACAGAACAGAGAACCCAGATATATAACCATCTTCATATTGCCATCTGATCTAGACAAAGCAGACAAAAACATGCACTGGGAAAAAGAATCCTTACTCAATAAATGGTGCTGGGTAAACTGAATTGCCACATATAGAACACTGAAATAGGATTCACACCTCTCACCTCTCAACAAAAATCAACTCACAATGGATAACAAACTTAAACCTAAGGCATGAAGCCATAAGAATTTTAGAAGAAAATGTTGGAAAAAATCTTATAGACATTGGCCTAGGCAAAGACTTTATGAAAAAGAACCCAAAAAGCAATCATAGCAACAACAAAAATAAATAAAGGAGACCTGACCAAATTAAAAAGCTTCTGCACAGCAAAAGAAACTATCACTATAGTGAATAGACAACCTAAAGAATGAGAGAAAATATTTGCATGCTATAAATATGAAAAAAGGGCTGATAACTAGAATCTATAAAGAACTCTGGCAAATCAGCAAGAAGAAAATCAAACAACACTATTAAAACGTGGGCAAAGGACATGAACAGAAACTTTTCAAAAGAAGATAGACTAATGGCGAACAAGCATATGAAAAATGCTCAACATCTCTGATCATCAGGGAAATGCAAATCAAAGCCACAATGAAATATCACTTAACTCCAGTGAGAATGGCTTTTATCAAAAAGTCCCAAAACAACAAATGTTGACATGGATGCGAGAGATAGGAACACTCATACACTGCTGGTGGGACTGCAAATTAGTACAACCTCTGTGGAAAGTAGGATGGAGATACCTCAAAGAACTGAAAGTAGAACTGCCATTTGATCCAGCAATCCTACTACTGGGTATTTATCCAAAGGAAAAAAAAAGACATTGTATAAAAAAGACAGCTGTACTTGAATGTTCATAGCAGCACAATTCGCAATTGCAAAGATGTGGAAACAACCCAAGTGCCCATCGATACATGAATGGATTAATAAACTGTGGTATATGTATACCATGGAGTACTACTCAGCCATAAAAAATGTGAAATTAATACCTCTTGTATTATCCTGGATGGAGCTGGAGCCTATTCTCCTAAGTGAAGTATCACGAGAATGGAAAAACAAAGACCACATGTACTCACCATTAAATTGGTACTAATCGATCAACACTTATGTGCACATATGGAAGCAACATTCATTGGGGATTGGGCAGGTGGGAGGGGGAGGAGGAAATGAGTAGATTCACACCTAATGGATGTAGCACATGCTTTCTGGGGGATGGGCACACTTGTAGCTTTGACTTGGGTATTGCAAAGGCAATTTATGTCACCAAAACATTTGTACCCCCATAATATTCTGAAATAAAAAATAAAAATAAAATAATAAAGTACTTTAAAACCACCCACACACCCTAATACAATTAAGTTTACTTAAGTTCTCTAAGTTCATGCTAACTGAGCTGTGGGAATGATTTCAGGAAGTCCATGGATGCAGGAGAGTGACTACAACCACAGCTAGTACTTATAGCAATCTCACCATAAAATGTGCCTATATCTTATGGCCTTTTTACAGAAATGTATCCATTTTTTGTAGGCATGCCCAAACATGAAGAACCAAATAAGGTCACTTAGGCCTAAACTAAGCAGAATAAGTATAAGTGGAAGCTACTTTTACTCCCTTCTCTGTGTTTCAATTTAATAAAAAATCAAAAATGCTTAAAATTAAATTATGCATTTATCACTTTTATTTCGTTTTGTTTTTTTCTCAATGAGTCAAATGACTTAATCCTTGCTCTGTTTGTCCTTTTGCCAAATAACAACTCTTAAATATTTTAAATATCCTGAAAACTACTCAACATTTGACAAAGAACCACATAATCATTTAATATGAATTTTTACTCATAAAAGTGGGTAGATGAAAATATAGACACAAAATTATATTTTATTTATTTTGGTAAGATCGACTAAACTTAAAAAGGTTGACACTTTTAGAGACATAATCATTTAATAGGAAAATTTCAAAATAGAGAGCACCATTGATTTTGTCAACTCAGACAAATAAGCAATTTCTTAGAGAAAAACATTAGTCCAGCAACAGAGTATTTTTAGAAAGTGTACCAATTATTTTAGAATTGTCTAGTCAAAATAATTTAACTGGTAACTTCAGTAAACTCATGGCTTCTGCCTATTATAATGACTTGACCACCAGGTTCTGGGATTCCTATTATTATGCATTTGTAAAACAAAGATTAAATTGTGCAATAAGGAGAGAGAAGGAGAGAGAGAGAAGAAGGGGGAAGAGGAGAAAAAGAGGAAGGAAAAAGTAGAGAGGAAAGAGGAGGAGAGGCAGAGAGAGAAATAAATTCTGAAAATTAATTATAGTTTGTAACTAAATCTTGACTTCATGTATACCTACATTGCATTAAGATTATTCAACGTATCCAAAATCTACATGTTCACTCAATGTTGAGTGTTCCATACACCTTCCCTGCCTTACTGAAAAATAAAAGATAAATCCAAAGGCAAGGTTAAGCAGCCTTGTATGATCAAGTCGTGACCCCAATTTCATTGCAATGATGTTATTATAAATTCTCAATCTGAACATGAACTTCAAAAGAGAGTTACAAACATACAGAATCAAAAATATAGCTCATGTTTCAAAACACATGAAATACTTAACATTATCAAGGATTCCTGATGGGCTATTTAAGCCTTTATTTTCCTAACAAGAGAGTGAGTGTTATGAGCATTACTAAGAACCAGGCTTCCTATTCATTTCTGAAATTTAAAAATAAATGAATTTTAAAATTCAAAAATACAGAAGCTCACCTGTTAATATATTTTAAATTACGTTTTTTCTATTGACCAAAAGACAGACAAATATAGGTGCATTTTTAAGTTCTGTGTTGTAATAAGAAAACACACAGGTCTTGAGTAAAGGCTATGCTGGCAGTTCATTCTTTCCTGCCTCTGCCATAGGTAAGTCACGTTAGAGCATAACTGGTGCATTAGTGGCTTGTATAGTTAATGAAGCCCTTTGAAAACCAGCATTTTACTGTCCATTTTGATTTGTATCCATGACTAAACACCTGGCAGAGAACATCCAATCTTTTCTGGAGGGCAAATCTAAATATTGTACCTAATTATTCAGTCTCAAAAATGACATTTTGTAATTCTCTTTGCCATTCTAAAGTGGCCAAGGGTGTTTTTGAATCTCATCTTTTTTGTTCTCGTGTATTAAATCGGCTTGAACCTGTTCAAGTGAGACTTTTTCTGCCCCAAGTCTTTAAGCTCTAGAGAAAGAAAAGCTGTCATCAGGGTGAGTGGCTGATAATTCTGCTTGCTGAAGTGTATCTCTGTCACTCTCTAGGTGGATGCTTAACATGCACCTTGTTGACAGCAAACACCAAAGGGGGCTTCCCTGAAGGAATATCACGGTGCCTGCCCTGCTGAGTGAGCCCCCTGAGTACACATCAGGGTTGTTTTCTTTCTTAACCACGGTGGAGCTGATTTTCCTGAGATAGCTGTATCCACTGCATTTTAAGTTTGATGCCTCTGTAAGCTTTAAAAATAGAACATTTAAGAAATACACAATTCAGAGAACTTTGTGTGTGTGTGTGTGTGTGGACTGTAAAACCCCTTTATAGTGTTGCCTGTTTCTTGCCTACATTAAACCTCTCCCCTCCATGACTTATAATAAACACTTTTGAGAAAAGTGCATCTTTAGGATACTGAATTTGAGCCTTTGAATTTTTAGTTTACATCAGTGCAGCAAAGCAGAATGGAAAGCCTCAACAGCCACGTCTCCCACATGTTACAATAGCTGGGGAATTACACAGTTTCCCATCCTGCAAATTAAAGACTTACGGTGCCTCTCTGCCAATATCTAAAATTTGTTTTCATTATTCAACACTTGCCTTGTTGGAACAGGAGAAGATCAGAACACCTGTGCAATACACAAAGGGCTGCAAATTTATGGGTGTATTAAGTGAAATCTAATTATAACCTGATTAAAAAAAAAATCCCCTAGACAAAAGCCTATTTCCAGAGAAGCAGCTTTTGTAGGAACAAACTTAGAAATGATTATACCCCAAATATGCTGTTTAGTAAAATTAAAAAAAGTGTTACTCAAAGCATTCTTAGATATAGAAAGCAAAAGAACACCTCTTTTTTTTTCCACCCTCCATTCTCCAGAGTAAAAGGGGAGTGTGTGCTGCAGCTTAGTCAACTCATTATTCCTTTAACATCTGCTTGCTGTTAATTAATGAACATCACTGTTTAAGCCAACTCCAACAGATACAGCTTTACTAGCTAACAAATCCTTGTATCACTTTACAGCTGATTAGATTGAAGTTGGCGGTGTTAAGCTATTAGTGTTGTGTGACGGGAAGGCCCTACGCTTTGAGAACAGAGATGTGAAACGCCCAGCTGCATGACCTTAAGCGAGTCACTTGGACTCTTTGCGCCTCACCTTCTTCATCAGCTAATAAAAGAGTTGGAATAAATGGTCCCCTTCTTCAATATCTTTATTTCAATTCGGACCCTTAGATTGACATTAGGGAAAACAAATTATGAATTACTCCTACTAATTTAAAATGCATTTTGTATCTCCTTTACAAGTCATTACAGTTCATTCTGAAATGGATGATAAGTTAGCAAGTCTTGAATGCGTGCAATACAAACACTGTTCTAACTGCTTTATATAGGATATCTCATTTATTCCTCTAAAGTACACAAAGGGTAGCTATTATTATTATCCCCATTTTACAGATGAGAACACCAAAAATTAGAGAAGGTGAGTAACTGATATGAGGACTCACTAATTCATGGCAGACCTTTAATTAGAACCCTTAAAACTTGGCTGTAAAGCCTGTGCTTTTAACTTTTATATTACTCTAAAGTTCATGAATATGGTTCAAATACACAGACTCAGTTAATACTGTATTTAAGGAAAAATCTAATCATGAAAGTGATTACTGATTATTTGAGCAAAACCTGAAATAACTGTCTTAATAATAATAACTCAAGTAAAAATTATGAATCATCGATAAAGTATTATGACTAAAATGTTATCTAAACAAAACCTAGGCACTTGGGGAGATGTACTACCAATTATCATTTGACCCATTAGCACATACATTTATTAAATTTGGCATCAATATGCTTTACTTTTCTCAGTACTACAGATTATCTGGCAAATTAATAGATAAGTATGTTTAATTATGTCATTCTCATTATCAAAAAAATATTATTTATTCATTTAACAAATACTACTTAAGCACCCATTATGTGTCAAGAACTTATGCACTTGGTAAAACATGGTAAATAAAACCAATGTAATGTCTGCTACAATAAGGCTTAACAGCTGCGAAGGAGATGGGCAAAAAAATGAATGAATACAAAATTCTGAATTGTAATTGGTGCTATGGATGAAATAAACAGATTCCATGATGAGAAATAACAGGATAGGACTTACTCAGACAGGTGGTCAGAGAAGGACTCTCTAAGGCAGCCAATGAAATTAGAGTATATAGAACACGACATGGGTGGCGTAAGTAAATTTATTTATTTATTTATTTGTTTTGGAGACAGAATCTCACTCTGTTGCCCGGGCTAGAGTGCCCTGCATCAGCCTAGCTTACAACAACCTCAAATTCCTGGGCTTAAGCAATCCTTCTGCCTCAGCCTCCCAAGTAGCTGTGAGTACAGGCATGCACCACCATGCCTGGCTAATTTTTTCTATATATTTTTAGTTGCCCAGCTAATTTCTTTCTATTTTTTTAGTAGAGATGGGGTTTCACTCTTGCTCAGGCTGGTCTCAAACTCCTGACCTCCAGCAATCCTCCCACCTCAGCCTCCCAGAGTGCTAGGATTACTGGTGTGAGCCACCATGCCCAGCCATTAACTTTAGATAAATAAACTAAGGCCGAATTATTCAGGATTTTGTAGGTCACGTTAATGAGTTTGGATTTTTTTCAACGTCCAATGATAAGCCATGGGTTTAAGGAGGGGTGTGATTTGTGTACATAAAATATTAGGTGGATTTCTACATAGAAAAAAATATTGGAGAGGGTATAATAGAAGATGAGGTTATAGGACGCTAGCACAGTGATCCATATAAGAAGTAATGTCTGAGCAAGGTGGGAAAAAATTGGCCAGATTCAAATTTTATTTGGAAATAAATTCTATAAGATTTACTTATAGACTATGTTGGGGATGAGGATATACAGGAATCAAAAATGGATCCCAGATTTTTATATTGAGAAATTTACAAAATGGAATGCTTTACTAAAAAGTGAGAAGAATAAGCTTGGAATGGAACTAGGAGTTTCATTTTGCTTCAGATGCCAGTGGGATATGTAAGTGGAGATGTCAAATAGGAAATTGGATATATGATTTTGGACTTCACATGAGAGGCTTGGCCTAGAGATATAAAATTGAAAGTTGTGTCTTAACAAGTTAAGTATAGAAGAAGCATGTCTCAATAGAATAAAGGCCATACATGACAAATTCATAGCCAACATCATACTGAATGGGAAAAAGTTGAATGCATTTTCTGCCAAGATTTGAAACAAGAAAAGGATGCACATTTTCACCACTTTCATTCAACATAGTAGTGGATACTTTAGCCAGAGCAATTAGGCAAGAGAGAAAAATAAAGGGCATCCAAATTGGAAAGGAGGAAGACAAATTGTCCCTCTTTGCAGGTGACATGATTATACATGTAGAAAACCCTAATGACTCCACCAAAAAACTCTTAGAACTGATAAATTCAGTAAGGTTTCAGGATACAAAATTAATGTTCAAGATTCAGTAGCATTTCTATACACCAACAATGAACTAGCAGAAAAAGAAATCAAGAAAGCTATCTATTTGTAATACCTACAAAAAATAAAATAAAATACCTAGGAATAAATTTTACCAAGGAGGTATGAAAGATCTCTACAAGGAAAACTATAAAACACTGATGAAAGAAATTGAAGAGGATACATACAAATGGAAAGACATCCTTTGTTCATGGATTGGAAGAATTAATTAATATTGTGAAAATGACCATGCTACCAAAAGCAATCTACAGATTCAATACAATCCTTATCAAAATATCAATGACATTCTTCACGGAAATACAAAAAAAAAAAAAATTCCAAAATTTGTATGGAGTAACAAAAGACCCTGAATGGCCAAAACAATGCCGAGCAAAAAGAACAAAGCTGGAGGCATCACACTACTAAACTTCAAAATATGCTACAAACCTATATTAACCCAAAACAGCATAGTACTGGCATAAAAACAAACACGTAGGCCAATGGAACAGAATAGAGAATGCAGAAATAAATTTACCTACTTATAGCCAACTGATTTTCAATGAAGGTGCAAAGAATATTCACTAGAGAAGGAATAGTCTCTTCAATATATAGCACCGGGAAAACTATATATCCATATGCAGAAAAATGAAACTAGATCCCTATCTCTCACCGTACATAAAAATCAACTCAAAATGGATTAAATACTTAAATTTAAGGCCCCAAACCATGAAACTACTAGAAGAAAACAACAGAAATGCCTCACAACTTTGGTCTGGGCAAAGATTTTATGGAAAAGACCTCTATAGCACAGGCAACATAAGCAAAAATAGACAAATAGGATTATATCTAACTAAAAATCTTCTTCATAGCAAAGGAAACAATCGACAGAGTTAAGAGACAACCTGCAGAGTGAGAGAAGATATTTGTAAACTATTCATCCAACAAGGGATTAATATCCAGAATACACAAAGAACTCAACTCAACAGAAAGAAAGTAAATAAATAATCTCATTAGAAAGCTGGCAAAGGACATGAACATACATTTCTCAAAAGAAGACATACAAATGGCCAACAGGTATAGGAGAAAATGCTCAAGATCACTTATCATCAGGGAAATGCAAATAAAAACCACAATGAGATATCATCTCACCCCAGTTAAAATGGCTTTTATCCGAAAGACAGGCAATAATGAATGCTGATGAGGATGTGGAGAAAGGGAAATCCTTGTACGCTATTGTTGGGAATGTAAATTAGTATAGCCACAGTGAAAAATAGTACAAAGCATCTTCAAAAAAAAAGTAGAACTATCATATGATCCAGCAATCCCACTACTGTGTATACATCCAAAGGAGAAGTAATTGGTATGTCAAAGAGATAACTGCACTCCCGTGTTTACTGCAGCGCTATTCACAATAGCCAAGATGTGGAATCAACCTAAGTGTTCATCAGTTGGTGAATGAATAAAGAAATTGTGGTGTGTATTCACAACGGAATAGTATTCAGCCTTGAAAAGAAACAAAATCTTGTCATTTGTGGCAACATGGATGAGCTTGGAGGACATTATGTTAAGTGAAATAAGCCAGACACACAAAGATAAACAGTACATGTCCTTACTCATATGCAGAAGCTAAAAAAAATTGATTTCATAGAATTTGAGAGTAGAATAGTGGTTATTAAAGGATGAAAAGGGTAGAGGGGAGGGAAGGATAGCCAAAGATTGGTTAATGGATACAAAAGTAAGCTGGATACAAAAGTAAGCTAGGTACAAGGGAAAAGTTTCAGCATTCTATAGCATTACAGGGTGACTATAATTAACAACAGTTTATTCTATATTCCAAATAGCTAGAAGAGCAGATTCTGAATGTTCCAAACACAAAGAAATGATAAATGTCTGAGATGATGGATATGCTAATTATCCTGATTTAATCGTTACACATTGTATATATGTATCGAAATATCACACTGTACCTCATAAATGTACAATTATTATGTGTCAATTTAAATAATAATAAAAGCCAAAAATAGGAGTTATCAGCATATAAATAGCATTCAAACTCATGGAAATATTTGAGAATATAGAGAGAGGTACCACCTTTAGAATTTAGGTAGAGAAGAAATGGAGACTGAGATGATGTGGCCAAAATGGGAACAGAAAAACCTGGAGTGCAAGGTGTCACAGAAGCCATGAGAGGCCTACTTTTCAGGGTAAAACACCCTATGCACCTGGGAGACGGGCACGTGTCCCACTTCTGCCCCTGCTAGCCTTCCTGTCTCATCTACAGTGGAAAAAAAGTGCTAAGAATCATTCGTGAAGGAACATAGCCTACTAAAAGACTGGGGTTTAATCATGAGATTATAGAACATTTCCACTCAGTTCTTAGATGCTATAATTTTTACATTCTATGTTAGCGGACTAATAAATGTTTACTGAATCAATTGCATTACATTTGTGTGCTATGACTGAGAAATCCTAAGTAACAGGGATCCTAATGAATTCAATCCCTCTATTACTATTTTGAAAATCTGCATTCTATCATAAGTGCTCCCATGATATGATTTTCTTACAAATGGTAAATAAATATGATATTTTCTTTCTACTTTTTTAGAACAATGACTATTGCCATTGGTTACAATTAATTTCTGATAGGCAATGTGTATTTCATTATACTTACTTTTTTTTTTTCTTGTTCCTACATTAAACTAACATCAGAATTTTTTAGGGAGCCAGAGTCTAGCTCTGTCACCCAGGCTAGAGGGCAGTGGCACCAGCCTAGCTCACATCAACCGCAAACTCCAGGGCTCAAGGGATCCTTCTGCCTCAGCCTCCCAGAGTGCTAGGATGACAGGTGTGAGTCACCGCACCTGGCCTGTCAGATATTTCTTAACAATTCCATGCTCCTAGTGAGAGTCTGTGTTAATGCCGATAATTTTATGTTAATCTTTTTTTCTTCTTTTCATTTTGTTACACACTTCATATTCTTTTTGTAAAAGACAAATGTTTACATTTTATGTTTCTCCAAGAGCATACAGAATTTTTGTTTTGCCACAAAGTCATTAGCAGAAGGAAATTTTCTATCAGTGGAATTATTGGGTCAAATGATATGTTTTATTTTGAAAGATTTTGCATAATTGCCTTTCAAACAATTTATGTTCCCACCAAAATATGAAAGGCCTTTTCCCTAAAACTTTTTAATCCCTTAGGTTTTAAAAAAATAACCTCACCATTGTTTTAACTTGCATTATTTTATTTACAAATGTGATCTAACAATACATTTATTGGTCATTTGTGTTTCTTTCTCTGTGAATCTTCTGTTCATATTGTGTGCCCATTTCCACTTAAATTTGTTGTATGCTGGAACTGGTGCTGTTATTGTCTGTTCCCGTTTTGATGTTCAGTTGGCATCAACCATGGTAGAAATATTTACATGAAAGTCAACTAAAGCTGCACGTAAGAGCTTCCCCCACCAAACCCCACTCCATCTCAAGAGCTGTTTGTTAAACATTTGCCAGCATACTGCTGCTTGCATGGTTTATTTTTGTCTTATGTTTCTGAATGAGCTGTTTGCAATTAAGAAAAATGCATTTTGGCTGCGATATGTGTTGTGATAAAAAGGACTTTCTCTGCTTTTCATTTGTCGTTTTTTATAACAGCTTTATTGAGATATAATTCACTTACCATAAAATTCGCCCCTTTAAAGTGTACAGTTTGGTGCAACCATCACCACTAATTTCAAAACATCTTCATCACCCTACGAAGAATTCTGTACCCTTTAGCTTTCACTTCCCAATATCCCTTCCCTGCAGTCCTAGGCAATCACTAATCTTCTTTCTATTTCTATGGATTTGCCAATTGTGGACATTTACTATAAATCGAATCATGTAATGCATGGCCTTTTGTGCCAGGCTTCTTTCACTTAGCGTAATGCTTTTGAAGTTCATCCATGTTGTAGCATGTATCAGTACTTCATACATGGCTGGTAGAATTCTAAAATGGTGCAAAAAATTTAGAAAATAGATTGGCAATTGCTCAAAATGACCCAATAGTGACCCAATGACCCAGCAATTCCACTCCAAGTTGTATAATCAAGAGGAATGAAAAAATATATTCATATAAAAACCTATCCAAGAATGTACATAGAAACGTTATTCATAATAGATAAAAATGTGAGCAACCCAAATGTCCATCAACAAATGAATGGATAACTAAAATGTATCCTATCCATACAATGGAATCCATTTGTCTTTTGACTTTATTTTCCCACATATTTGGCATAAAGTAGTTTTTTAGGTTTTAAGTAGCCAAATTTATCACTCTTTTCTTTTTGCTTCCTTTTATTATATCAAAGTTAAAAAGATTAACGAATATATTGATGCATGGTTCCTATTTCTAAAACTGTTATAGTTTCATTTTTAAAGTTTAATTTTTTGATGCAGTTGGAATTTATTTTGGAATATGCAGCAAACTAAAGAATCCTCCTTTATTCTAATGATTAGTTTACCAGTATTATTTATTAGATAATCCTATTTCTTGGTAATTTGAAAAGACACTCATAATATAAATCTCCCAGGTATATTTGCGTCTTATTCTGAACTCTTACTCCATGCCTTCACATATTTCAATTAAGATCACATTGAACTGATAAAATAATTTAGTAGGAATTGGTTTGTTTAGTATATTAAAACTTGCTATTTAAGAATAGCATGTGTATTTTTACTTAGTAAAACAAGAGACTTATTTTTACATTTCTCAATGATTTCAAAGTTTTCTTTATTTAGAACTTACCTATCATATTTTATACTTGTGTTGCAAATGGAAGGGAAAAGAGACTGTGGAAAGATATCTTCTTTTATTTCCCACTCCAATCTAGCTGTCACTTGTGAGATATGTATTCTGAGACTGTTGACCAGCTGAGTGAAAGTAGGGTCCTGAGTTACAGAGATTGAAATATTTATTGTGCTGTCTTCCTTTTGCATTAGGCCAGAGCCTAGAGATTAGCAGAGACAAAATTAGAATAAAGTGGATCCAGAAGAAAAATAAAATGTAAGAACTTAGGGCTGGTATTTAAAAATTAGAAAAAAAAATAGCGTAAATAAAAATAACTTAGGAAAAGGGACTTGTTAAAGATAAAGCTGAAAGAAATGAAAGTAAAAAAGACAAAAGATAAAATACAAAAATTAAGTAATTATTTTAAGATGTAAAATATAAAAATAAACCAAAATAAATTTAAAAAGGGAATTATTAATGAAATTGAAATAAATAAAATACAAATAAAACAATGTATAAAAGACCTTGGTTATCAGTAAAGCCAAAGGAATTAAATTCTTCAAAATTCTGATTAAAGTAAAAAGATTTAAAAATATAATTAGGAATGAGAATTGAC
Source organism: Indri indri (assembly GCA_004363605.1). Lineage (NCBI taxonomy): Eukaryota > Metazoa > Chordata > Mammalia > Primates > Indriidae > Indri > Indri indri. The sequence goes on along the minus strand of RJWJ010007270.1, from coordinate 33,899 downwards.
ATGATCACAGATAAAAGAGAATTTTTTTAAAAATAGAGAATAAAATATGTATGTCCATTGCAAACAAACTTTAAAACTTGTAAAAATGCATGCTTTTCTAGCAAACTGTAATTTTTCAAATTTACTCATGAATGAAAAACATTTTTTAATTACTACATTTAAGTAGCATCTGGAAAGGTAATTAAATATCTATTATTTTAAAAGTCACCACAATTACAAGTATTTATAAATATTCTATCTTATCTGTTAAGAACAGATTATTTCAGTGTTACATTATTTCAGATCCTAGAAAAAGGTTCTCAATTCATTTTATTAAGGCAGCGTAACACTAGCACAAGGAAGGAAAACTACTGACCAATCTCGCTAAATGACTTTAGAGGGGGAGAATAAAACTAAACATTAGCAAATACAATCTAACAATGTACCAAAATATATATTATGACTAAGTTAGAAATGTTCTAAGAAAACAAACGTAATCCAATACCAGAAGATGTATCAACATAATTCAAAATCAGAAAAATAAACTAAAGGGAAATATTTTTAAATCAAATCAACTGATACTAAAATGTCATTTGAAAGATACAGATAAGGCATCCAATTAAATTCAGCAGACACACTTTTGATTGTTTATAAGAAAAATAGAAAATAGAAATAGAAACTAAATGTAGAATAAAAATACTAAAATTTAATAAAGCCTAGCTTAAAACCAAAAGCACATATCATTTCTAATGGTAAAACACCAAACCCTCTTAAATTAAAATCAGAACTTGAAAAAGATGCCTGCTAGAACTATTATTATTTGCTATTTTCTTGGGAAGGCCCAAGCAAATGCAGTGAGAAAAAATTAAATAATCAATACTAACACTAGAAAAGAAGATACGAATATATTTCTTGTTGATGATATAATTTTAATGAGAAAATTTGGTGCTATAGCTAGTTACAAGACAAACAATAAAAATCAATAGCTATTCTTCTTAATAGCACAGCCATATGTAAACATAAACCAACTTCATTTTGTCTTCCATTCTCCCTTTAAATTTGTCTGGTGGTGTTAATTCTTGCTTTTTCCCTCAAATGAAAATTTAGACATAGTCATTCCTGGGTCGCAAAATATCAGTTCCACTTAGTAATTAGATTTTCCATTTTTCTATGATAGATAAATCATCTGTGGGCATTAAACTTCATGCTTTTTCCTTCCCCATTTGGGAACAAGACAGATAAAAAGTTTCAAGTCAGGGAAAAGGGCAACTGAAACTCTTCCTCCCCTGTTTGCTACCCGCAGCTCCTGACCCTTCAGCATGGAGTTCAGGGAGAGGAAAAGAGGACAGGAAATTTCCTTCTTCACTGATATGGTTGCGTTGACTTAGCATCACTGCTCTCTGAATTTGGCAGATGATCAAAGCCAACCTTGTCTTGTGGAGCAATTTCATGGGAGCTTTGGAGATCCCGTGGCTGGCAATCTCCCACCTGCAATTTTCTTTGCCCTAGAAAAGGGCATGTCTATTCCAGCTGGTTGTTTGCTCCTTCCTCAACCTCTAGCAATATGACAACACCTCCAGCTTTCTCTATGAAGGGTCTATGCCTCTTAAGATGATTCCTTTGGTTAGAACTTAAGAAAACACCACAATGTCTCTGTCCCACACATGAGCCACATCAGACCCAAAGGAAACATGCTCACATCCTTTCCCCGACAGACGCTGCAGTGCTGGCCAATCCCAGTCAAGAAGCAGACTCTCATCATTCCCTCTCTCACTGTGGCCAACTAATCTGCCCCCATTAGACTTTCCAGGTAGGAGTCAATCCACTATGTCCCTCACCTCAGATTTCAGAGACACATATTAAGCAACCCAAGCTGTGTTCCTAAAACCCCCCTCTCTTGATCTGAGGTGAAAGGGTGAGGGCTTTACCCCTTTTATACACTCAATGAGGATAAGGAATTTAAGAGTCACCAGCTGGTTTTCAGCCACCTGCTCTGTAAATCCTTTGTGAAACCTCGCTTTGATGTGTCATTTCTATTTTCTTTGTGCTTCAACTGGAACTTCTATTTTAACATTTTGTTATACTTTCAAAAATCCACCTAGAAGTAGAAATAAGAAATTCTGGGGTCACAATTGTGACCAAAAAAGGAAAACCCTATAAAATACTTAGAATAAATATCTAAGATAAGAAAGGTCCAAGATGTCTATGTAGCAAATTATAAACCCTTAATGATGACAAAATTATGTATGCAGGGCTTAGAAAAATTAGCATATTCTTGGATGAGAACAAAATGCCCTAAAATATCAATGTATTCAAATATAACATATAAATAATATAACTTCATAAAATTTCAAAGCTTTTGAACCTCATATAGAATAATATGTATAATAGCAACTCATTCATACCTAGTAAAAATATAAAAAAGAAGAAATGAGGAGAAACTTGCCTTGCCAGATAAGAGAACACATGTTAAACCACTATCATCATTACCAGTGTGGTACCGGCACAGTAAGATACAAATAGTAAGACAAAGAGAAAATCCACCAAAGGGTCCCAGTATATATGAGAATACAAAAGACAACAAAATTGCTGTTTTATCCAATTGTAAGAGAATGTTTTATGTAATAAATGGAACCAGCACAAATTATTTCCCACTGGAAAAAAAATAAAATTGGGCCTGTCTTCCATTACATACTAAAATAAAATCCAGAATTATTAGAGACTATTAATAAATATAAATCAGTGAACATCTCAGAACCAAATCTTGGAAACATCGTGCACAGTCTAGATATGAGGGAAAGGATGCCAACCAAGATGGAAAATTCTGGAGCTATAAAAGAAAATATTTGGAGACCACAAAAAAAATACTTTTGAATCACAAAGAATATCACATCTAAAGTCAGTAGAAAAACAATAGATTTAGAAAAACTATTTGTGATGTGACAGATAAAGGATTAACATAGTATTCAAAGAGCTCTTAAGATTGTCAAAATAAAGATAAACTCAAAAGAAAAATGAGCAAAGAATATGAACAGACATTTCACTGAAGAGTGTACAAATGGACAAGTAAAAGGCGTTCAAACTCACTAGTAATCATGAAAATTCAATTAAAGTGGCATGTAGACAAATTACCCTCATCAGACTGTCAAAAATTAGAAAGAGCAATGATGCCTGTTGCTGGAAGGAATGCAAGATGACCCACGTGTTTTGATAGAAAACGTGAATAGAGAAGTTTAGAATGCAATCTGGCAGCATGTGGAAGTGGCTACAATCAGGATGCCGCAGAGGTCGTTCTGAAGTCGTGCTTAGCGAGGGCGAGTTTATGTTGAGGCATCCTGATTTGCCAATGGCTACAAACAACTCTGACCTCTGCTATGGGGTTAAAGGGGGACTAGTCAGCCACCAGTGACAAGTTGATTACATCATGGTAGTGGCAGGAATTTATTCTTATTGTCCTGATTACTTATTCTGGATTTGAAATTGCTTTTCCTACCAGTCATGCTGCTTTTACCATTTCTATTGGCAGACTTAGTCGACACAGTTTAAGTACTATGCTATCCTGCACAATATTGCTTTTAACAATAGACTTACTTTACAGTGAAAGAAGTAAGGCAAGGACAGATACTATCTTATCAAGAAACCCATCACCCAAAAGTTTTTGGCCTTATAAAATGGCAAAATAGTCTATTAAAGGCTTTGTAACAACACTGCCTGAGCCACCTTTGAGGGTCATGTTGCTGTCCTGCAAGATGCCACGTGTGCTTTGAAACTATAACTGATCCACAGTACTATATCTTCCATAGCCATATTACACAGATGCAGAAACCAAGGGGTGGCAAAGGGGTAGCCTCTCTCATGATAATCCCTAAAGACCCAATCACAACTTTTCCTTGCTCCATGACTCTGAGCTCTATTATTAATAGTTTCGAGTCCTTTTGCACCCAAAAGAAGAAAGCTCTCAAGAGACCTAGGCATGGTCCCACTGAATTGGAATCTACAACAGCCACCTCCCATCCCAGCCTTCTCATGTATCCACACAAACATGGGCAAAGGAGGTTGAAGGTGTTGCCCAGAGCGACTGATCACAATAGGTACAGGAAGGAAAGTCATGCATATGCTCAATAAATATAGAGACAGAGTCTGTTATATGCCAGGCACTGTCTCAAGTGCTTGGGACACAGCAGAAAACAAAAATGACAAAATCCTGCCTCATGGACCTTATGTTTTAGTGTGGGGAGAGATAATCTAGTGATTTGTTAAAAGACAATAACGACTATGAGAAAACAAAAACAAACAAAAATGTCAAGAAGAAAAAGAGAAAAGAAACTCCAGGGAGGGGATCAGGGTCTTTTATAAGATTTAATAATTTGGGGGGATGGAAGGACATAACTCACTTGAATAAATGAAAAGCAGAACTTTTTGCTACTTATAGCTTTGAACAAGACTGTCATGCAGGGCCACACAGGGGTTTTGCCCAGGGACAGGGTAACAGCAAGCCAGAGCTGAAAAGGGCTCATGTATGGCAAGTGGGGTGGGGTGAGTAAGGTTTTGAGGGCTCTCTGTGGATCGGGTAATTTGAATGGTTTCAACGGCTTCGTAGCACAGGGTCTGTCCCTAGTTGTCTGGTACCTGGCCCAGAGCAATTAAAGCAGGTGTGTAATGGCCTGGAGAATCCAGGGAACTCACTGGCCTCTAACCAGGGCCTCAAAACTAGGTCAAGACAGCATTTTTTTAAAAACTATATCACACAGAGGAAGGATGCGCAGGGTACGACAAGACAGGCCTCAGTGAGAAGGGGGATGTAAGTAAACACTGAAAGCCGGAGAATTAGCCCGCAGGTGACGAATAGTGCGCTGGTAGAACCCAGGGAACCCTCTAGGTCAAAGAAGCTGTGTGTGTGGATGAGGAAAAGAAAAATTACATCTTTTTATGAACTCCAGCAGAAACTCAACTCTTCTTGATCGTGAATGTCAGCAAAAAGTCACAGTAGTATTATCAGTACCTGAGACTTTGTTACTGAGAGCAACCAGGTCCCTTTATATCACGTTACAGGAGTTACATATTGTATTACAATGTTTTCGTGCTCCTCACAATTTGAAATTGCTATAGTTATTATACCTGCTGCTAGATTTTGTTATTTAAATACATTATGAAAGAATCGTACATGTTACTTTATGACAAAATTTTCATTATATTTTATTAATTATATTTCAAAAAAGTAGGTTTGTTTTATAATCTTATGTATTTAGAAACGTTCATGAATTTAGAAACGTTATTCTGAGGAGCGTTTCCACTGGCTTTACTAGACCACTAAAGAGGTCCAGGCTGCACACACAGGCAGAGGCACGCACATGTGTATACACATACATACACACACAAGGTGAGAAGCCTACCTTGGGGGTCCAGCCTCACACATCCAGTGGTGAGAGTCGTAGAGGCCCCATGAAGCCCCAGACAGCAGGCTCACCATGGCCAGGTCTCACAGGAAGGAAGACTTGCCTCACCACACCAGGTATAGAATCCAAGCAACTGCAGGAATAGCAGAAAGCAAAGAACACATGGAAGAAAGAATTTAAATTTGCTTCCCCTACATGAAAGGAGAGAACATACCAGGAAGAAATTTAGAATATCAGAAGCAGTCAGTTCAGGAAATAAGGATTGTAGCCCCAGGGTTGCCTAGTTCAGTGTGTGCCAGTCATTTGCCTGTTTGCTCTGAGGACCATTATTCATCCTTGTGGAAGCTATATTTTCCCCTGCCAAGGGAAGGTCCTGAAAGGAGACAGGGAGGAAGAGAGAAGCCAGTATATTTCCCCCCACCACCACCTTCCTTTCCCCGACACCTACTTGGAGCCGTGTGTACTATTGGTTCCAGCTCCCCCTTGACCGGCCTCCCCGCCCATGGCCCCCAGTCCTGATGAGCAGCCACAGTCATAGACCCAGCTCCTGCCAGAAGGTCCTGGCTCTTGGACTTTTGTAACCCTGTGTCTTCCCTTCGTCCTTTTGGCCTTAGAAGTGGCACCTGCTTTCAGCTGTTCTGTTGTTGCTACTCTCTGGGTGGCCTCACCATCCCGTTTGCCTTTCCTGGTCTCCCTTTATAATTAGCTCCCTGTAGTTCCTTCCTGTGAACTGCCTCTTGTGGATGCTGATGGGCAACAAACTACAATGGTATTAGCTTTGAATTGTATTCCAAGTTCCTTTGATTTTGTCACCAAGAAAAATCATAGATACTTCCATATCAAATTTCAGTTGTCATGTGCTATCTGGTTTCTATAAACTATTTGGGTTTAGTAACTTTGAAATTTAGTCCATATCAGGACAGGATCACAACATAAACATGAGGATAAATGGCCATTATGCAGAGATCCATCTGTACTTGGAAGAAAATGTAATAAAAGACTTTAAGAAGGTGTCATTTGGTATAGGAAGGTGACAATTTTTTTGGTTAAATATGGGATTGTTGCATTATGTTAGAAGGAAGTTTTGACTTGAAAATCCAAGTATAAGAAGAGGTTTTTTTCCCTCCAAGATACAAAGCCTCCTGTATCAGAGGCTTTGTTAGTGTGCCTCACCCACTTGGAAATAGCAAAATAGTATGTGATATTCGCACTGTGAACTTTTATCAAGAAGGAACATGGACACTCAAAATAAAACTGAAAGAAACTTTGGATACTTTGAAAGATAGGGCAGGCAGGTGCCAGCACAGCCAGCACAGCCATCCCAGAGCATAAGATGGAGACAGCATCTCTGCAAAACAAATTTCCACAGGGGAGTTGGGGGATCCAGATCATGGGGGATCTCCTTGACCCTACCAAGTGCTGGATCTGACTTGGGGAGCAGTAGGGAGACAGTGAGAAGGAGCAGCATCAGGAAATGCTTTGAGCACACCCAGACCTGGGTGCTGATAGGAGGAGGCCATCCCAATCCCAGCTCATAGGAGGCTGTGCAGAGGTCTGCCAGCCAATGTAGGCAGCAGTCCCAGGTTTAGAGAGGCTCCAAACTGACATTTGCAATCTAATCTCAAGTGGAGGAGGCAACCCCGCAGCCAGTCTGTGAGGTGAATGTGGTGTAGGCTTGTGCCACGGGCACAGGAGTTCCCCCGCCGGCTATTAGTGGGGCCAGGGGTGTTGTGGCCTAGGAACCTGGTTTTTGTCTGGGTAGGGAGTTCTATGGCCTGAGGCAATTTCACAATCTGAGAACATACTGCTTTTGAGTTGGCTTACTGTTTCAGCTCCCTTCCAGCAGCAGAGAGAGTTCTGCCAGATCGAGAGTGTAGGAGCGAGGTGGGTCTCACCACCACCTGCTGGGCTGTGAAGCCCAAACTGTCCCTCTGTCCCCATGCTAGCTCTTTGGCATTGCAGAAGTGGCTCTGCTTGTCCCTCACGCATTGCCCCAGCAGCCTGAGAACTTTCTGTCTTCTGACCCCCACTGGGGCTGGCGTTTGTACCCACTATTGGGAAACCCAAACACAGGCTTGCCCAAACCAGCCCTACCCAGCTTTGCCCTGCCTCAGGGGCAGAGAACAGGACAGGGATCCTTGGGAGTTCATGGCTCAGCCCATTGCGTGGAACATCGCAGTATTTCTCCTGGTTAAAAAAATTCAAGCATAAATCCCACAGCTATCACTGTGGCTGACTGTCACCTGCAAGTACCACCTACTGGCCAGGAGGTAAACCTGCAGAGCCCATCACAACATCTGCTGACACAGTTGCACAGTGCTTGGGAAAATACAAGCCCTGCTACCCACCATTGTTCCCACCACTATTCAGGGGACCTTGAGCCCACTCACTGGATTGGTACATTATTATTACAATTGGCATTTGAGAAAGCCACCACACTAAGGCTATTTATAGCCAGGGAAATCTTACAGAGTCTATGTAACATTTGTGTACACCACTGGGGAACCTGAGGGCAGATTTGACTGGCCCAGCTCCACCCAGTTTCACATCCCACCCTAACCCCTCACCTCCCCCTGCAGGGTTGAGTATAAAGCCCAGGGAGCTCTATGTTACACAGAAGTCCCAGAGACCTTCTCCTGGTAAACAAAGATCAAGCATAATCCCTACTGCTACTGCTGCAACCAGCTCTTACCTGCAAACACCACCTACTAGCCTGGAGGTCAAACTGTACAACTCAATACAGAATCTGCTGACACAAGTACACAATGCTTGGGAACAAGATAAGCTTCTCAAGACCTACACCACCACAGTTCCCCGGGAAGCTGAGAGTCTGGTCACGTGCCCAGTACACCAATACTACAACCAGCATGTGAGAAAACCATGACACTAAGGCTGTCTATTACCAAGGAATTCATACAGAATCTTAGTCGCTGAAAGCACACAGAAGCAAAGCCAAATGACCTTATTCAACATACATTACAGTCACATCCTCAAGAAAAAAAAAAAAAGTCCTGTCTGAACAAAACTAAATTCAAAAATAAGAAGTGACAGTTCCTTCAGATAAGAAGGAACCAACATAACTATTCTGGAAATATGAAAAAATGGGGTATTATGACACATCCAAACAATTACACTAACTCCCCAGCAATAGATCTAATGAAAATGAAATATTTGAAATACCAGATAAATAATTCAAAACATTGATTTTAAAGAAGCTTAATGAGATACAAACAAATCAGAAAACCAACACAAAGAAATCAAAATCAATTTAGGATATAGATGAGCAATTTACCAAAGAGATAGATATCATTTTAAAAAAAAAACAAACAGAACTTCTAGAAATGGAAAATTCATTGAGATAATTACAAAATACAGTTGAAAACTTCAACGATAGATTAGACCAGCAAAAGAAAGAATCTAAGAACCTTGAAGACAGGTGTTTTGAACTAATCCAGTCAGACAAAAATAAAGAAAAAAGAATTTTAGAAAATGAACAAAGCCTTCAAGAAGTATGGAACTATAAAAAACTCTCAAACCTATGAATCACAGCTATTCTTGAGGGAGAAGAAAAAAGAAAAAGTTTGGAAAATCTATTTGGGGAAATAACTGAGGAAAACTTCCCTAGTCTAGCAAGAGATCTAGACATCTAGAAACAAGAGGCTCGAAAAACTCCAGGGAATAAATTCCAAGAAGTACCTCACCAAGACATATAGCAAACAGACTGTCTAAGGTCAATGTGAAGAAAAAAATCCTAAAATCATCAGGAGATGATTTATAGTCACCTATAAAGGAAACCCTATCCAATTAACAGCAGCCTTCTCAGCAGAAACCAGTATCCCTTATGAATATAGAAGCAAAAATTCTCAGTAAAATCCTAGAAAACCTAATTCAGCTTCACATCAAAAAAAAATAATCCTCTTCAATCAAGTTGGCTTCATCCCAGAGAAGCAAGGATGGTTCAACATACACAAATCTATAAATGTGATTCACCACAGAAATAGAAGCAAAAACAAAGACCATATAATTCTCTCAATAGATACAGAAAAAGCACTTAACAAAATTCAGCACCCTTTTATGATAAGAACTATTAACAAAATAGGCATAGATGAAATATACTTCAAAATTGTAAAAGCCATATACGACAAACCCATAGCCAATATCATACTCAATGGGGAAAAATTGAAATCATTCCCCTTAGAACTAGAATGAGACAAGCTTGTCCACTGTCACCACTTCTATTCAACACTGGAAGTCCTAGCCAGAGCAATCAGGCAAGAGAAGGAAATCAAGGGTATCTAAATGGGGAAAGAAGAGGTCAACTATGATAGTATGATCTTATATGTAGAAAATCACAAAGATTCTGCCAAGAGACTCCTGAAATTGATAAATAAATTCAACAAAGTCTGAGTTTACAAAATGAATGTACACAAATCAGTAGTATTCCTATATGCCAACAACAGTCAAGCTGAGAATCAAATCAAAGACTCAATAATTTTCACAAAAGCAACAAGAAAACAAAATAATTAGAAATATAATTTACCAAGGAGGTGAAAGACCTCTACAGGGATAACTACAAAACACTGAGGAAGGAAATCACAGAGGATGTAAATGAATGGAAAAACCTATCATTCTCAGGGATTGGCAGAATCAACATTGTTAAAATGACTATACTACCCAAAGTGATTACAGATTCAGCGCCATCTCCATTAAAATACCAATGTCATTGTTTTGAAGGTCTAGAAAAAATAATTCTACACTTGGTATGGAACCAGAAAAGACCCTGAATAGCCAAAGCAACCTTAAGCAAAAAGAATGAATCAGGAGGCACCACTGTACCAGACTTCAAGCTATATCATAAGGCTATATTAACCAAAACAGCATGGTATTGACACATGAACAGAGACATACATCAATGGATCAGAACAGAGAACGCAGACATAAAACCATCCTCATATTACCATCTGATCTTAGACAAAGCAGACAAAAACATACACTGGGGAAAAGAATCCCTATTCAGTAAATGGTGTTGGGAAAAATGGATAGCCACATGTAGAAGACTGAAACAGTATCCACACCTCTCACCTCTCACGAAAATTAATTCTTGATGGATAACAGATTTGAACTTAAGGTGTGAAACCATAAGAATTCTAGAAGAAGAGGTTGGAAAAACTCTTATAGATGTTGGCCTGTGCAAAGAATTTATTTAAAAGACCCAAAGGCAATCACAGCAACAACAAAAATAAATAAATAGGCCCTGATTAAATTAAAATGCTTCTGCACAGCCAAGGAAATAATCAATAGAGAGAATAGACAACCTACAGAGTGGGAGAAAATATTTGCGTACTACACATCCAATAAAGGGCTAATAACCATAATCTACAAAGACCTCAAGTGAATCAGCAAGAAAACATCACACAACCCCATTAAAAAGTGGGCCAAAGACATGAACAGAAGCTTTTCTAATGAAGATAGACTAATGGCCAATAAACATATGAAAAAAGGCTCACTCTACTCATCAGGGGAATGCAAATCTAAACCACAGTGAAATATCACCTTACTCCAGTGAGAATGTCTTTTATCAAAAAGTCCCAAAACAACAGATGTTGGCATGGATACAGAGAGAAAGGAACATGTATACATTATTGGTTGTACTGGAAACTAGTTCAACGTCTATGGAAAATAGTCTGGAGATACCTCAAAGAAATAAAAGTAGACCTACCATTTGATCTAGCAATCCCACTACTGGGTATGTACCCAAAGGGGGGAAAAAAACATTTTATAAAAAAGACACTTGCACTCAAATGTTTATAGCAGCAATTCACAATCACAAGGATATAGAAATAACCCAAGTGCCCATCAATACATGAGTGAATTAATGAAATGTGGTGTATGTATACCATGGAGTACTACTCAGACATAAAAAGAAAATGGTGAACTAATACCCTTTGCAACAACCTGGATGGAACTGGGGACCATCCTTCTAAGTGAAGTATCGCAAGAATGGAAAAACAAATACCACATGTACTCACTATTAAATTGGAACTAATCGATCAACACTCATGTGCACGTATGGTAGTAAAATTCAACAGCAATCAAGCAGGTGGGAGGAGGAAATGGATAACTTCACACCTAACAGGTACAATGCACATTATCTGGGTGAAGTACATGTACACACTTACAACTTTGACTCAAATGGTACAAAAGCAATTCATGTAACCAAAACATTGTACCCCTGTAATATTCCGAAATTTGAAAAAAAACTGCACTTGTATCCTGTAAAGTTATACAAATTAAAAAAAAAAAAGTATCATGCATATTGACACATGGCAACTAGAGGTCTTCAGGAGATATCTATTGTGTTTTATGTTTTGCTTTGAGTTTGTTTTCTGGCTATACAGTACCTGAATGTCCTTCCTATTTGTGTACATACACATCACCTAGCATACTGCAGTGAAATACTCTCCCCAGTAGTTGTACCCTAAGGATGTGATCCAAATAGAGAGTGATATTTAAAAATTATTTGTTGATGAGGTGGTCACACAGTTGTCCCCAGTCATAGAGATACCAGTGGCTGCATCCTGACAAAGTTGTTCACACAATGTGAACTTGGCTAGTGAACTCGACTATGTTTGAGCTGCTTATGTTCGTTTGATTTTGCCTATTTTCCCTGCTGGTTCTCGAGTCTATCCCTTTAATTCTGTGAGGTAGTCTATCTCCTGTCCATAAATTACTTTCCTGCTTAAAATAGCCATGGTTGGGCCGGTACAGTGGCTCACACCTATACTTCTAGCAATTTAGGAGGCTGAGGTGGGAGGTCAGGAGTTCAAGACCAGTCTGAGGCAAGAGCTAAACCCAGTCTCTGCTACCCACTAAAAATAGAAAAAATTATCTGGTGTGGTGGCACATGCCTGTAGTCCCAACTACTCAGGAGCCTGAGGCAGGAGGATGGCTTGAGCCCAGGAGTTTGAGGCTTCAGTGAGTCATTATGATGATGCCACTACAATCTAGCTGGGCCATGGAGCAGAGGCTCTATTTCAAAAAAGCAACAACAACAAAAAAACCAGCTAGTTTCTATTGCCTCTAACTAAGGAACCTAATTGATACAGTTTTATTCTAGATATTTCATGCTATAGTAAATAAAATATTTTATTTCATTATGTTTTCTGATTGTTGTTTGAGTTAGGCACCTGCTTACTATTAATATATAAAGTCTTGAGGCTACTAGATAAAACAGATCTTTTTCAATTAAAAATTCCAATATGAATTTTAAATCTCACAAATCACGGCTGATGATTTTTCTTTGTTTTATTAGTAATGTTACTTAGAACATCTCCCATGCAATATTTATTAATATAAAATCTTTCTTTATTATATGCTTTTGAAATACCATGCAATGTGGTTCCCGGAAATGAGTTAATATTTTGCAGTATGCTGCTTTTTTCCCAGTACTTCAGCGTCTAAACTGTAGATATCATAAAATTATCATTTTCCCTGTAGTATCTCTGGTTAAGATTTTTTCCTTTTCTCTCTCTCTCAGCTGGAGTACATGTTGCTCTTTGTTAAATCATCCTTATTACTTTCAGTCCGTCTTAGATTTTTGCTTTTCCTAAACTGTTTTTATACAAAACCAAAACTAGAAATGAAAATTACAGTCAACTGTCTGTAATATATACTTGTATATGTATGTGTGTGCATCTTTCTCCAAACATTCAAGCACTTACAAACCTTCAAAGACATTGATCTTTCTAACCATGATCTTTCATTCATATTCTCTTCATTTGGGAAACAGTTAAGCTCTTATTAAAACCTATCTGTTGACAAAATCGCTGGTATATATTGAGTACTAATTAAGTGCTTCTCTCTGCAAGGTAATCAACATATAATATAATTAATATATTAATATAATTAATATATTTACATTTATATTAAATATAGATGAAGGAATATAAGAGTCCTATAAATTTTTATGAGTCCGTGGTCAAGACTTGGGGAGAAAATAAAATAAAGTTGTATGAAATCAATTTGCAAGAAATACAAACTTTAATAATGTAAAACACCTACCAATGGCTTTTAATCAGCCAATGTCATGAATATCCCAGCCATCATGGTGAGGTAGGCAGCATAACATGTTAGAAAGGGCACTGGCTTTAGAGTCAAATGGGCCTGAGTTCAAATCCTGACTCTACCATTTCTTAGCTCTGTGACTTAACCTCTCTGAACCTCAATTTCTTCTCTATAAGATAGGAATACAGGTGTAAAAACATCTCACTGGTGTTCTGTGAGACATAAAATAATTTAAATAAGGAACCTAGCAGTTGGAACATAGTAGGTAATATAAGTGCTGTTTTGATTACTTTGAAGTACATAAAAGTACATCTATACATTCATGTCTTTAAAAATGATATCCTAACAAACTAAAAAAAAAAAAAAGGCTTCTGAATTTGAATAACGACCCACTCCAACCTCAGTGTTTCTTAATTTCTTAACTAAAAATCCACTGGCATGAAGAAACTTATGAGTTAGGAATGAGAAAATTATTCAAAACACATCAGTTTCAGAATATTCAATGACTGTAATATCTAGGAATTTATTTCATCCCAATACACTACACACCAAGGGAATTTAATCCAGTATGAACCCGAACAGCTTGTGTAATGTGAATTACAGAAGTATGTGAATATTTTACCATTCTCTAGGTTTACACCATAAACTATAATGCAATGCAGATATTACGATGTGAACCTATATGTTTCAGAGATTTTTTTTCCTTTTTTGACATTTTGTGATATCATAAAACATCCTACCAGTACCTGATTTAGATTTAAAGCAGTTCCTCTAAAAATCCAGAAGATGGCACTAATTTCTAAGAATTATGCACCTAAAAAGAATGTGCTGCTTTGGATTCTGATCATTTATCATTTCTTTAGCTGGTAGGAATAATGACGCTCTGTATTTTCATGAGTTTTTTTTATCTTAATGTAAAATTTTATTTTTTCTTAGTTTTTCCTGGACATATAGAGAAGTGAAAGTGATAGGAATTTAAATAACTATATGCTTTAATAATTTAGTTTAAGCAGGAATTGGCAACCAACCAATAATATTTATTTTATGTTTCTATACCTGTGGGTGAATTAAATACTATATATCCATTTGAATAAAGAGTTTCCTTTTATTCATGTGTTGGGTATCTTTGTCTTGGTTAGGAAGGAGAAGGTAAGTGTTTGTTTTCTATATGAGCTACCATGACCTATAACTTAGGAATATCACAGGAAATACTTATTTCTATTCCCTTTGAATGAAAATCACATTTATAGGTTACCACTTTTTTAATTCTGAATGATAACGCTGAACAAGCTTTCCACAAGGAGCTGGTCCAACAACAGAAACAAAAACAATGACAATGATCACGTACATGGTTTTACAAACTAATTGCATTTCAGCAGGATATTGAGCTAAATTTATTGCTACATTACTAAGAAGAAGTTAAGAACAAAGAGAGAGGAAAGAATTTTATACTCAAAGCTGCAAAGAAAGCTGGAAAAGCAACCAGTGGTCTTTTATTTTTACAAATGTATCCATCTGCCTAAGAGTAGGTTAATTTTCCTGGCAAATTTAAATGTATATTTTGAGATACAGTATGCTGCTGAACACCATGCTTGGAAAACTGGCATTCCAGAGTCTTTCAAAATCAGCAGTTTCCAGGGGAAAATCTATCTACCATCTGCTTGCTTCATTAAAATACATAATAGAGAAAGAAAAACTGAATTGGATTTTCACTAGCTCAGTGCTCCCTGGTGTCCACTCTGCTGAGGTTATATACAGCAGCCTATATAGAAAACAGAATCCAAGTAAAAACCAAGCACAGTTCTTCTATCTTTTGTATCTGTATAAAAATAGAGCCATGAACTTTATTTTGAAAAGATATATTTAGACAAGATAGTCTATCTTGAAAACACTATTTTCAAGTATTTTTTGATAAACTTAAGGACATTTTTTCAAGTCCATATTGTAAAATTTTAAACAAAACCATAGGGTATCATACAGATATTTTGTCATGTAACAGCTAAAAATTTCTGTCAGAAACTATCAATTGCCCCAAGAAACATATTTAGTATTTTTAGTTTTCAAGTTAAACAACACAGTATTTTCAAGTATTAAACATAAACTAATGTTTATAAGATAAAACATGTGAAATTATATTTATACAACTAAATTATGAAAAACAATTAGTTCGTCAAGTTTGGGGTTCCTATGCCTTGATTTGCAGTATCAGTATGTAATATGTTATTTTAATTTTTGCCCACACTAGAAGAATAAAGATTCTAATATCATTGAAAAAATCCAGTTACACTCTTATTCTTTAGAGGCAAATGACTAGAAAACATAAAAAACAAATTTAAACAATGATTAACATTTGTGTCGGTGTAGAAACTCTATTTCTCAACTTTATCCAATAGCTTCAATGAATCACATAAGAACAGAATAATCACATAAGTACAGAATAGTTCATTTAGTCACTTAAGAACAAAATAGTTAAAATACTAGATAAACAATAACGGCAAAGATATAACATGTGTATGTGTATGTCACCATGTTTTAAATACTATGTTAAACTTCTTATATGTATCCATTCAACCATTGGATAAATAAGTATCTCATGCCCAATTGAACCAGACACTGTTGCCCATCCTGGGCTTTGTGAAGGACAGGCAAACCCTGGTGGGATTTGCAATCTAACTGGGGAGAAAGACAATAAAAAGTAAACAAATAAATACCATAAAATGGAATTAGGCCATGGTAATGTAAGCAGGTTAGGGAACTAGAGAGTGACAGAGGTAAGAGGAAATTAATATCTAATAGTTTAACAGGGTAGTCAGGGAAGAACCCTCTGAAGAAAGAACGCTTAAGCAGAGTCTTGAAGGAAGTGAGGAAACAGACCACACCTTTTGGGGAGAATATGTTTCAGGTGTTGGAAACCACAGGCATAGAAGCCTCAAACCCAGAGCATATTAGGTTTGTTTGAGAAACACAAAGAAGTTTTCATGGTTGAAGCAGAATGAGCAAGAAGAAATGAATATAAAATAAATTTGAATAATAGGGGCTTCAGGCTATGGTAAGGAGTTTTTATGTTATTTCAATCTTCAAGGATGACTTTTAATATGTGATTTGTATTTAAAAGACCTCTCTGGCTAGAATATGGAAAAAGACTGTAAAGAGATACAGGTGGCAGGCAGCAGGGAGACCAGTTAAGAAGCAAATACGGAAGTCCAGGCTAGAAAGAAAAGTGCATCAATCTCTAGTAGCATTCACAGAGGTGGTGAAAAGTAGTGGGATTTGGGATATGCTTTGAAGATGAAGTTAGCAGGATTCGTCAGTCCACTGGTTGAGGTAGCAGAGACAAACACAATTTAAGAATGATGCCTACTTTTTATTCTGAGCATTAGAGAGGGAAAGTTGGGGAAGAGATTTGATTGGAAAGAACAGGAAGGGACTGGATTGGGAGAGAAGATTATAGATACGGGAATGAAGAGTTCTGTTTTATATATGCTCATTTTAAGATTCTTAGCAGGCAGACAAATGAATGTCCAATGTCTAGTAGGTAGTTGGATATATGAGTCTGGAGCTCCAGAAAGAAATCAGGGATGAGACTCTTATTCAGAATTCATCCACCTGTAGATTGTACTTATGATCAAATACAGAGTGATGGCCGATGGAGATAACTGGAAGAAAAGAAGGATGAGGAGGAACACTTACTAATGTGGGAAGTATACCAGGAAAGTGCAGTGTCATGGAGACCAAGTGAGAAAACATTTTAAGAGAAAAGAAATAATCAACCATGCCAGTTGCTTCTGAGACACTGAATAAGATGAAAGCAGATAATTGATATTAGATTTAGAAATATGGTGGTCACCGGTAAAGTTTCAAAGAAAAGACAGATAACTTAATTGGAATAAAATCAAGAGTGAATGGGTAATGAAAATTTGAAAAAGTCAATATAGGAACTCCTTAGCAGGATCTTGCTATTATGGTGAGCAGAGACACAAGCAGTAGCTAGAGGGGTATGTGGAATAGAGGGAAGATTTTTAGTTGAGATAGAGATGTTCTAGCATATGTGAAGTAAAAGGGAATGCTCCAGTAGAGAGGAATAATTTGGTGTCTCATGGGAGGTAGAACAGAATTTTTGAAGTGATGCCCTTGAGTAGATGAGAAGGAGCATATCCAATACCGGGAGAGTCAGCCTTGTAACCGGAAGGAAGGCAGAGCATACGGATCATAACGAAAGATTTGAGGGTGGAAGGATGCTGGTGAAAAGATAGGGTAGTTCTTTGTTGAGAAAGTTTATTTTTCTCAGTGAAAGAAAAAGCAAGATCATTCACTGAGAGAGAGACAATGAATATTAGATATTTGAGGAGAAAAGGGGAAGTAGGAAATAGTAATCTTTGAGACTGGGAAAGTGGCTTGACTGGGACTTTTCTCATGCTTCGCAAAATGTTGGCTGGCTCCACCTGCCTCCCCTCCGTCACTGTGACGTGTAATAGCTCGTGTCTTACACCCAGCCAGCGGGCTTTCGAAGGCATCACTCATTGCGGAGTTGAGGGGAAGATGTTCTGAAATCTAAGCTATTTGTATGTCTTCTTCCCACATCCCAATAGCTCATCTTGGTCACTTCTGCACATAAAACTTTAGTAATTCAGATCAAGGGAAGGACTGCAGAATTTTTTAAAAGGAAAAAATACTTTTATATTTAAAATAATAATGCTCATTTTTCTGCCCTTATTGGGAATGAGAAAAATTTGCCTTAGTAAATATCTAGAAAACAGTAGTTTATACTCTTTTTGTGGCAATCGTTGCTAAAAAATGTTTTTTGTAAGCATAATATAACATGTTCTAAAAAGATCATACATTAAGCATGCAATGCAACATAATATTATAGAAAATATTAAGACATTCTCCCTTTACTCAAGTTTCTTAGAAGTTTTAATGGCCTAGATGATGTCAAGATAATTTTTGACTATGCCTGAAATGTTCCCAGACCATTGTTATTGATTTTGTTCTTCTTCCACATACTAAATTTTTAGTTTAAATTTTAACATCTCCTTCCCTTCCTCATATTCTCAATTCATTGCTGTTACTTTAAAAGGAAACTGAAAAAATGCATGAGTTTGTGCTTTATAAAAGCCATGAGGCAACTAGAGATTATAAAAAAAAATACATTTAATAGCCCCAAAATATTCGCATCGTAATCTATTCAATCTCCTGATTTGATGATGACTGATGGTCCAAGAAGTCTGATCTGGGAATTTGTGCAACAGAGTAACCAAATTAACCAAATGTAATCTGGTTAAAGATGGTGAAGTGCTTACATTAAAGACTTGGAAAGAATGATTTGTAAGGTTGAACGCCTTCTTTCTCCTAATTTTGGTCCCTCCATGTTCTCCTGCCTAACCCAGTGTGATAAAGACAGTGTGGATGAGGACATGACTTTTTATGGATTTGACTGTTTCTCTTGGAATTCAGTTATAGTTTTATTCCACTGTGTTCTGAGAAGATACACGGTATAATTTCAATTTTTTTGACTTTGCTGAGACTTGTTTTGTGGCCTAACATATGACCAGTCTTGGAAAATGTCCCATGTGCTGATAAGAAAAATGTATATTCAGTTGTTTGGGGGTAGAATGTTCTGTGTCTGTAGATTTATTCTACAGTCTTGTTTAAGTCCAGTATTTCTTTATTCATTTTCTACTTTGATGATCTGTTCCATTCTGTCAGTGGAGTGTTGAAGTCCGACTATTAAGATGCTACTATTAATTTCTTTGCCTAGATCTAGAAGAATCTAAGAAGAATTTGCTTTATGAAACTGAGAGTTCCAGTGTTAGGTGCATATATATTTAGGATTGTTATTTTTCTTGATGAATTGCTCCCTTTACCATTATATAATGACCATCTTTGTCTTTCTTTTTTTTTTTTTTTTACTGTTGTTGATTGAATGCTTATTTTATCTGAGGATGATGGTGACATCTGCTCTCATTTGCTTTCCATTTGCATGGAATACTTTTTTACATCCTATTACTTTGAGTCTGTGTGAGTCCTTTTGGTTTAGATGTATTTCTTGGAGACAGAAAATACTTAGGTTTTGTTTTTTCATCCGTTCAGCCCATCTAGGTCTTTTAAAAGTGGCATTCAGACCATTCACATTGAGTGTTAGTATTGATATGTGGGATGTTGTTCTGTTCATCATGTTGGATGATACCTTATTGTTTTGTTTTCCCTCTTCTGCTATTGTTTTATAAGAACCGTGAACTGACAGTTATTCTGTTCTAGGAGACTAAAGATAGGACCCCATTCCTTTCTGGCTTGTAATGCTTCTCTTGAGAAGTCTGCTGTTAGTCTGATGGGGGCTTTTTTGTTTTTGTTTTTGTTTGTTTGTTTTGTAAGTTACTTGATGTTTTCACCTCATAGTTCATAGTAGTTCCTTCTTCACGTTGACTTTGGCCAGCCTGATGACCATATGACTTGGTGATTTCCTTTTTGCAATGAATCTCCTAGGCATTTGTTGAGCTTCTTATATCTTGATGTCTACATCCTTAGCAAGACCAGGGAAGTTTTCCATGATTATTCCCACAAATAGGGTTTCCAGGCCTTGTGTTTTTGCTTCTTCACCCTCAGGGATGCCTGTGATTCTTATATTGGGCCATTTTACATAATCCCATGTTTCTTGTGACTGTGTTCATTCCTCTTGATGCTTTGTTGTTTATTTTTGATTGGGTCAATTCAAAAGAGTTGTCTTCAAGCTATGAAATTCTTTCTTCTGTTTGGTCTAGTCTATTCTTAAAACTTTGTGTATTCTATTTCTCTAAATAGATGTTTTATTTCCAGAAGTTCTATTTGGTTTTTTTAAAATATATCTATCACTTTCGTAAATTTTTCATTCATTTCCTGAATTGTTTTTCTGGTTTCTTTGAGTTGGTTTCCCATTTACTCTTGGATTTCATTGAGTTTTCTTGCAATCCATATTTGGAATTCTTTATCTGTCATTTCAGTATTTTCATTTTGGTTGGAATCCATTGCTAGAAAGCTGGTGTGCTCCTTTGAGGTGTCCTTTCACTCTGATTTTTCATACTTCCAGAGTTCTTGCATTGATTCCTTCTCATCTGGAGCAACTGTCACTTCTTGTTTTTGGATTTTCTTTTGTTTGGGTGGAGCTCTTTTTCCTCCCTCATTCTTAAGGGTATGTCTATAGCATACGTTGGGTAAGGCCCTTTGGCTTTGCTCATGGGTACTTTAAGGGGGTCTAGGTTTGGAATGGATACCTTGGTTATAGATATCCTTTGTGTGGTGGTTTTCACATTGTAAGTTATTTATAGACTGTAGCAGTGGTGTACTGTGTGTGGGCAGATTCCCTGTCACTTGTTGACAAAGGAACATAGAGGCCTTTGAAATCCTTTCTCTTTCTCCAGCCCTGTGGTCTTCTTAACAGTGTGAATTATATTGGGATGTCCAGTTTAATCTCTGGGACCATAGTTGGTGCTTGTGGGTAAGAGCCAGCCATGTCCTGTATTATTAAATCAGTAGATGCTACAAAGGGCTGTACAAGTTGTCCTCCCTGCCAGTAGTGGGGCTTGCTGGAAAGAGCCAGCTGCAGTGGTGTTTTTTGGGATCTATGACCAGCTCTAGTTGATCAATAGAAGCACTCAGATGCTCCAGGTTGTGGGTGGGTCCTGGAGCTCCCAGGTGACTCCTTATTCCCCACCATAGCAGAGGTTGGTGGTCCAGGATTGAACTGGGCGAGCAGGGGACAGACAGGCTTGCAGGCCGGACCCCATACCCCCAGGCCTTGATTGTGTCGTATAAGGGGCAATGTGTCTCCAAATCCCTACTTCAATTTCTGGTGAGTTTTGAGAAAATTATACTTACCTATGCCACACATCCCAGGGAATAAACTGATAAGAATTTAATAAAATATCAATACAAAAAATTCAGCTTATTTCACAAAAATACCATAGTTTAATAATCATATAAAAAAACAGAAATAAAAGCCTCTGAATCACTTTTCCCAGGGTAGCACAGTTATTTTCTATATAAATAATTATAACAAGACATAACAAGCTCTTTTGTTTTAAGCATTAGGTACTAGAGTGAGGATATTCTAGTTTTACAGCTTCCCAGGAGATCCGACATCTCTTGAGAAGAAAGAAGCAACATAAGGCAATCAAGGCAAGCTCTTCTTCCCTGTATTAAGCTGTCCCAAACTAATTAAAATAGGTTTTAGGAACATCCCTTAATCTGGGGACATTGTTCATAAGAGACAGGAATGGGGGTCAAAATCCCCCCTTCTGTTTCCTATTGTCCTCTTGAGGTAGAAAAATAAAAACTAGTTGGAACTACTTACAAAGGACACAAAACAATGAAAAAGAAGAGTTGGAAACAAGAAGATTAGAGGCAGGATGAAAAGAGAGAATAGACGGCTAACAGCACCCCTTACATAAATTCTCTCTTGTCCACGCTGGCCCTTAAACGTCTGTTTTACCATTTTCTGTTTTTACTCGATCTCCCCACTTTCAGACCTATTAAAACCTGTGCTTTTATTATCTAACAAGCATCCCCAAAATTAAGTATGAACAGTTCTTTTAGGCAATTATTTTTAAAGAAAAATTCTGATCACTCACAATATGACGATGGAAACTGACCGATTTCCTTCCCATTTCTTGACTTTCTTAACCCTGACCTGTGGCTTTGGCTCATATAAAGGTACAGGATTTGAAAAGCACAGTTTGTTCCACACTGTGAAGTTCTTCTCTAAGTTGTAGTCAGTGTTTGGGGGCCAAATCATGTTTACAAGGCACCTGAGCAAATACTTTGCCAGTGATCTTTTCTGTTTCTCAAATTAAATTTAAAAATATAGGGCTTTGCTTTTAAAGCAAATCCTTCATTATGTAGAAAGGAAATGTGAGCAAGAGGGTTAAATATAGGATCTCAATACACTGCAATTCTTCTGTTCTGGTTTTGAAATTCCCTATTGAGTCACTTAGTTGCTCAATGCTGAAGGGCACTAAAGTGTAATTAATGTGGCAGTAAACAGACTACCTGGCCAGATACATCAGCAAAACATAACCCTCCTTTCATGAGTACATGCGCAGGTTTATTTTAACTGTTTGTTTTGGATTTTTCCACAGCTATTAATATTACTCAGCCCAGGTTCAGTGGTACAGATGCCTTTGGATACACTTCATTCTTGGCTTATTCACGGATCCCAGACATCAGCTTTGATTATGAATTCCACTTGAAGTTTCAGCTGGCTAACAACCATTCGGCACTGCAAAACAACTTGATATTTTTTACTGGACAGAAGGGCCATGGTAAGACTAATTGAACCTTCTAGGACTTTTGTCTAAGTCCTTTAAGAATACTTTAGAGAAGCCGGGCGTGGTGGTTCACACCTGTAATCCTAGAACTCTGGAGGCTGAGGCAGGAGAATCGCTTGAGGTCAGTTCGAGACCAGTCTGAGCAAGAGTGAGACACCATCTCTACTAAAAATAGAAAAGATTAGCCAGGTGTGGTGGTGCACACTTGTAGTCCCAGCTACTCAGGAGGCTGAGGCAGAAGAATGGCTTCAGCCCAGGAGTTTGAGGTTGCTGTGAGCTAGGCTGATGTCGTGGCACTCTAGCCTGGGTGAGAGCAAGACTCTGTCTCAAAAAAAGAAAAAAAAAAAAGAATACTTTAGAGATTCTTTAGGGACAATCTAATTGGCTGTGGTTAAAGAAGATATTTGCCTAGATGAAGCCTCCTCCTGTTTCCTGCATGTTCCGTGTAGTCCAAAGTATTTAGCAGAGTTCCCAGACCCTTTCTAAAGCCCTGCTTCATATCAGGGCTTATATTAATATATTCTTGCTTTTGTCTTGATTATAAGAGCAAGAATTCATGCAGGCAAACATGAGGACAGAGAAAGGGAAGTAAGCTTATTGACTTGTCCTTTTCTCTGTTTTTTCTGTTTCTATATGTAAGGAGAAAAGGGAAATTCTCAGGAAAAAAAACATCATTTTACAATGTGTTGTGAAATGGAAATGGTTTTTGCCCTCAAAGAAAACATTCCAAATTAAAGAAGCAAGAAATAAGAAAGGACTCAATCTGTAACAAAGTACTCCAGTGCCCTAGAATTGGTGGGAAGTCAACTTACAGATTAAATATATCTCCTTTAAGTAGAAACTGGTTATGCATGTATTAGGTCAAGGAAAATCACATGTGTTTTACTTTTAGGTCTGCAACTAACAGTTAACCAATTAATCACTTACTCTCTCAGAATTCAGTGTTTTCATCTATGAAATCAACATATCAGAAAAAGATCTTTCTCTCAACCATCAATGACTAGGATATTGTGCTAGGGTAAATACCGTACTCTATTAAATAATTTTCAACTCGCTCAGTGACTGTCTGTTAATACCAAACATTATTTTCTGTATTAACACATATCTGAAAGGAGCCTACATGCCAAGTGAAGGGTGGTGTGTCAGCCTTCTGCCACCCACCACCTCTGTTAGGATGGGGAACACTTTATCACATGAAGAGCTATTCATTACACCTCCCAAATTTGTTTGAATCTCTTCCCTATCTCTGTGTCAAAATCTCATGACCTCCTCCTAACTTGTGTCCATACTGACTTTCCTGCCTGTAATCCATTCTCCACATGGTAGTAAGAGCGTCTCAAAAAGGTCTGTCAGATCATGCTGAACCTTGTTTAAAACCCACCTGTGGCTTTTCACTGCACTTAGAATGCAATCCAGATCTCCTTACCATATTCTCAAGGGCCTTCAGGATCAGACCCTGGTGGTCTCTATCTCTGAATGCAACCAGGCCACTCTTACCATCTCTGTGCTCCTCTCTTATAGGTCTTCTCCCAGTGCCTTAGCTATCAACTGCTTTCCTGCTTCAGAGGCTTCATGCGAGCTCTTTCCTCAGCCTTGTTAGGAAATGGCTATCAGAGTGATCAAGAGAGCAGGCTCTAGAGCCTGGCTTTGTAGACTTGAATCCAGTCTCCATCACTTACAAATTATATGTCAAGTAATTTAATGTCTCTGTACCTCAGTTTTCTGAACTGTCAACCGTGTATAATAGCAATACATGCCCTAATAGGGTTGTGAGGATCAACAGAGTTGATACATGGAAAGCACTTAAAATAGCATTGGACTCAATAAACATGGTAGTGTGTATTTTCTCAGGGAGGCCTTCTAGAGCCACCTTCACAAAAGTCTTATCACACTCCATCCAAGTTTTTCTCTACTTTGGTTTCTTATTTATTCCCTTTGTTGCCCTTACTTCAATTTATAACTCTTTTATTTATTTTTATATAGTTGTTTCTTGTCTGTCTCCACTACTAGAATGGGCGCTTTATATAGAAAGAGACCGAGTCAGCCCTATTCAACTTTATATGCCCACACGTAGCACAGTGCCTGACCATAATCAGTATTGAACAAATAAATAAAGACCCACAGTAAGGAAAAAATAACTGTATGGTACATAAGTCAGCAACAGTTTCACAAAGATTCTTAAATAGTGGTTATTCCTAGGGATTCCCAGTTTAAATGCTATGTCCTTTATTAGGATTTCCGCAGTGGTTCCCCTCTTCATCTGAGCATTAACAGCCTGCCCTGCACTTAGGACATGGAGCCTTTGTTAAAGGCTTTGGTTGGCTACAAAGTTCTAAATTTCTCTTCTCATTTATAGAAATGGTGAGTTATCACTATATCGCCCACAGAGCCTCTCTCAGGTAGTTTTAATAAATATCTGTTGAATCATTGCTAGAAGGCAGGGAGGGACGAAGGGGGAAAAAAGGAATTCCTGCCCCTAACCCTTTACTCTACACACCCTTCCATCATATATTTATCATTTATATCCTTCTCATTCATCAAAAAAAATTAAAAACCTGGCAATGAAAACTTCAAATAAGCATTGCAGACCCTGGGTCTGTCTTGTTTTAAAACAAATCTTCTATTAATAAATTCTAAAAGATACATAGAGGTAGAACCCAAGCAAAGGACAAACTCTTGACACGTGAAAATGCTGCCACCAAAAACTTTTCAGTACTCTTCTATCAAAGACTCCTTCAAAATTCTCAACACACACACACACACACACACACACACACACACACACACACACACACTAAAGCAATATTTTGGCCACAGCATTTCTAAATTGTGGAATCTTACGTGACATTTTCTAGTCTTCTCTAGTCATACGTTTTGTATTAAAGGGGATTGATGCTAATTATACACTTGCATTGTAGCTTTATAGCATGGTTAGATAAAGGCTAGATAACAGATGGTTAAGTTGTACAGTTCCATTTTCTGGTTACTGAAAATGAGAAATCTAAAACATGCAATTCCACATTCAACCACCTGAGGGAGAAAGAACACCAGCTAAAAAAAAATATAAGTAGCACTACAGAGCTTGTTTTTTAATTGACACCTAGTATTTATAGGGTACAAGGTGATGGTTTGATACATGTATACATTGTATAATAATTTAATACAGAGTTTCTCCAAGCAGGAACTCTTTACACATATATTGCAATCACATGAAGGTGCTTGTTAAAACACTAATTCCCAGGCATTCTTGAATCAAAAAATAGAATTTTTTCAATCACCTTAGGTGTTTTTTACACAGCAAATATTTGAGAGCAACTACTCAAAACCTCTAGGGGCCAGATAAATTAGACTACATATAGGAATGGACTAAGCTATGTAATTATTGCCCGTAATATCATATATAGGGATGGTCCATCAATTTATATAGCATATAGCTATAAATTAAAGAAATACATTCCAATGAAGGATTTATTAAGGTAAAAAAAATTTTAAAATAAAGAAATATTCTTTTAAAACATACTATGATTATTAACCATATAATTTACAATTATCTATTCTATAGAAGAAATGATCCAGGTCAGTGTTTTTAACAGTGGTATATCCACATTTAGGTGTTACTATTTAGTAATATTGATCTCTGACCTGCATATTAGTTGTTATTATGAAAATCACCCTACCATATCTGCCTTTATTTTCCTCATATTAAGAGATGCACAAGCTACAGAGTTTATGTAATAACTTGAAATGTAAGCCAACCTCTAATTTCAGATTTGACCAAATAAAAAGGTAAGGGACCAATATTGATGATACTCTTTTCTGAGCCTTCCAAAGCAGAATGCTTGATTTTGCCAAATTTCATTCTCTTTGTACTCTCAGAAAAAATTTTCCTTCAAACGTTTCAGCTTAAAAATATTCCTCTTGACTTGTGATTTTTACCTAACCTAATCTTCCTATGCCTCTGCAGTCACATTTGGCATTTCCTGCATTATCTTCTCTTCCTTTCCTACCCTCCACTCCTTTATAATGTATGCCTTACAGTCTGGCTCTTCTAGAAACCACCTATATGTTCCGCAGTGGCCCACAGATGAATACATTACTTCCTCTCCTGGATCTTTTCTGTTAGCAACTGGCATAAACATTCTGCTTCAGCCAGAAACCCAGGAGTCATCTGGATTTCTCCCTTTCATCCACTGTTGACAAGTATTTATTGGGCACCTAGATGAGGCCTTCCTCTAGGTGCTGGAGAGGCAATGATGAACAGGGCAGATGAGGTCCCTGTCCTTTCTCTGTTTTATCCCCCACATCCTATCAAACACTGAGGTCTGTCCATTTTATCTCCTAGTCACTTTTTGGTTTTCCTTCTTCTTTCTATCCTCATCAATCCTGGCTTATGGGTCACAAACCAGTGCAACAGCAATAGCCTCTTTTCCAGTCTCCCTGCTCCACTTCCCCTCCCTCCCCCAATTCGCTACAGGGGATTGTCCTAACATACAAGTCCAAACACATTTTGCCTAATCAATGTATTCTTCATTTTGATGCCTCCAAAACAAATTCTACCTCTTAAGCTTCAACTCAAGAAATTATTCTTCTTTAAAGTCTTTAACGCTTCCAGACGAATTTAAGAATTACTCTCACTGCGGTTCATTGGTAACAGTTACCATATTTTATTAAAGCTGTTTGTCTGGATCTTTTTGAGATCAAGAACCATTGCTTTTGTTTTTTATATCCACAGTGGTGGTCACATATAAACACTCAACAGTTTTTGAAAGAATGAATTCAAAAATCTGTGGTTCCTGATGCAGTAAAACTTACAATGGATTTAGGGTGGCAAAACATATGTACTTAAAGTTTTCTTTAATGGCAAGCTAGGAAGAAAGAAAGAGAGAAAAAGAGAGGAAGAGAGAGGGGGAGATAGTTTGTTGACTAACAATACTAAACCGGAGGTCAGGAACCAGGTCTGGCACACACAACATTTACCACAACATCTAACATATATCTGGAACATAAATAGCATTGAATGCAAAGATAAGTGATAGAAAAGATGGAATTCAGAAAGCAGAAACCTCATCAAGCTAGAACAGTCAGGGAATATGTGTTTTTCATCCTTTCCCTTGCATTTTGACCAATCCTCTGCAAGTAGTGCCACAATTGTAGCACTACAGCTGGTATTTCCACTTCCGTTCTCCCCCAGCCCAGGCCCGGCTTGTCCCCAGTCCAGCTGGCTTAAACAGCCAGTTCATTTCACCTGAGATCCATCACCCCCATTCACTCCACCCTCACAGCTTCCTCTTGCTCAGAATAGCTGCCCTAGTCCTCCTCACCTCCCCCAATATCCACCCGTTGAGGCAACCCTCTCTGACAAATTTAGAACTCCTTACATTCTACCTACACAAAGCCTGCATAGCACTTGCAGTTCATATCCCATAATTTGATAGCTCATTCTGTACTGTCTTGCCATTCACAATCACTACTTTGAATCATATGAAAGCACCATTTTCATAAATCAAAAGCATTAGAATAGCAGCAATTTCATAATCTTAATCTTGTCCCTCAGCAAGATTAATCTTAAATTCCTTGAGGAAAAACTATGCCTTCAATTTCTTTTGTATCCCCAGCTGCGTCATTCTCATGCTAGGTACTATGTGCAAAATCAATAATTACCTGTTTATTGATTCTTTCACTAACTGAAAGACTCTGTAAACAGAGGCTACCCCCATTAGCTGATAATACTCTGTAAGCATAGACTGATCTGGGTTGTAGTGAAGAAGGATCTAAACGAAGGGAGGAGGAGAGACATGTATCACTGTTTGCATTATTAAAATGTAAGTTAAAATCTCAACTGTAGCCTGTGTTAAAAAGGTATAATACAGTGACAGAATTTTTCAGAAAAAAAAAATGTGACTTCCTGGAAATTTGATCTATGCACCTAAGTGCCTATGTGCATAGCTGCCTGTCAGTCACCAGCATGTAGGTCTTCAAATGCTGCGGTAATTATAAAAGGTTATCTCATATTTCGTGACAAATAATTTCCTATTTACTTCAAGCCCTTAGTTGTTAACTGTAACAGAAATAAAAGTGCATAAATACAGCTTGATGTTTTCTTGTGGGAAAAAATGAAATGAATGTCATCTACAGTACACAAAAAGAAAAATGAAGGGAGGAGTGTCACAAAAGCAATCAGCTCAGCCTGTTCTTTAGAGAACCCTGGTACAGATCAGGCAGAGGGAAGGTGCGTGCTGAATGAGAGCAGGCTGTAGCCAACCCCTTAATACAGCACATCTTTCAATTCCACATCACAGAGGCATTTTATAAACAAAATTGACAGTGTATACCCATATTCAATTTCTTATAACAGAAAAATGCTCATTGTTCTTTTCTGTAATCAAAGCAGGATGACTAGAAATCATGAGAATTTTCTCCCTGACAACCTCAAACTACTAAGTCTTAGTTTCCATGGAATTAAATATCCTGTACTGTAATGTTAAAGTTGTCCGTTATTAAATTATTTGAGTTTTATTATAAGATAGTAACTTAAACTATTCATTTTACTGATGGAGAAACACATAAAAATTGTCACATTTGACTAGTTCTGAAACAGGGTGAAAAGTAACAATGATATAGAATCTTGCAAACCCTTCCCCCATCTTTTTTCAAATATGTATATGGAGAGGGAATATACATTTAAGCATAGTTCAAAGGGGGTAAACTTGGTCTCATGGGGGAACATCCAGAAGACGAAAAAAAAAACAGAGGGGTCGAGTGCAAATCAACTACAAGTCCACACTTTCAATGTTTGTTCAAAACTTCCAGTAAGCACATGTGGTTCCATCTTGTCGAAATTCAAGTTTAGCCAGAAGCAGGTGCTTACATCCCTTATTTTCATGTTCTCATCTCTGACATCAAGAGAGATCTAGACTTGCCACTTTTTCTAGTCTCAGCTCCTTTTGCTCAAGAGATGTCATAATATGAGCCACACATAGCCCCAAGAAATGCATTTTATCACCTTCTCATGTGCTCTGAGCACAGCATTGGATTTGTTGTTACTATCAGTCCTGCCACACTGTTCACTAGCACACCTGGAAGTCAGGGTGCCATCTTGATTTGGCCACAACAGTAGCCAGTTTATATTGCCTACATTTTAATAATTTAATCCCATGAGGTTGACACTATATGGTATCATTTTGCACAATGGCTAATGAAGAAACATTATGGTCATGGCTATGTATGGTTTTAATGCTTCTAAACACCTGGAATACCTATAATTTAATGGTCATGGCAACAGAACAGGCACCTAAAAGTTTGCCACTATGAACAGAATCTGTACAGATTTTAAGATAAACAGAGACTGTAAGCTCCTTAAAAGTTAATCCAAAATCTCTAGTCATCTTAATTTCAGTTTAGCAGCCCATAAAATAGAGACTATCACTGAATATGGGACAAAAGTGTCTCAAGTGTCTAGAATCCTATATCATTTAATATGTATTGTTCAGGTAGGTTAGATTTCCATTCTTTTGGGTCTTGTTACTTACATATTAATCTAGATATATTTTTCCTTTGCATCACCTTAGTTTTGATTCTAATTCCATAAATTTCTCCTATTATTTTCTAAAATCATTCATATTTATCTAACTTTTCATTCATATCTAATTTAGCTTTCTTCCTAAAAACTGAATATACTCGCTCATAGCCAGTTGAACAGTCAACTAAAGCTCAGTTAGGTTCATCTTGGTGCCTCGGTGTCAGCATCATTGTACTGTATTATCAAGACTTCAGATAAAAAGGTAGTTTCCTTCTTTCAGAAATCAAAAAATCCTTGCAAGTTCCAGAAATATAATCAAATATGGCCACAAAGTATCTGCACAAAACGAATGGTTCTTTCAGAGGAGAACTCCTGCCGGTAATCAAGAGCCGTTCGTAAGCCAGCATTCATTCAGTGGGAGACCCACAGCACCGTCTTTATGGCTCCTCTCTCATCTTCCTTTTCACTCATGGCAGGAAAGGAAGAAGGGAGAAGAAAAATCCACTTGTCATTTAGAATTGCTGAATCCATTTGGAAAGATATTTTAAAATACTCTAAGTTATTGCTAGAGACAATCCTATGAGATGTTATCATTACCATTTTTCCAAAAGAGAGAGATAAAAGGAAGTGAGCGGCCAGAATTTAAATTAGCAAAGAGACCAAGATTAAACACTCATGTCCTTGTACTACTTGGGACTTTGCTTAACTCTGCAAGTACATTTTCATATTTAGAGGAATAAATTAGATTTAATAAACAATAATATTTTACCATATGGAAGAATTTGAAGAAATAATAAATCACATCTATTCTTCCTTTACTATTAAATCTTTTTTCTAAATAAAATACTTTAGAAAATTTAATCTATTGGAATAAAAAGACTGTTGGATCAGCTGAATGAAAATTACCATGTTTCTGTGATGTTAAAAGTCACAACGTTAACCTTTGGGTTAACCGAAGAGTGCTGAAATCCATGTGGATGTCATAGCACTGTCTATATAAATGTTTTAGACTCCCAATATGCCCCTTCAGAACAATCCAAGGAACAGCCTTCCAAACCATTCTGAATCCTTATACAGAGCACCTGAGAGTGAGCTTCTGCCACTTCGAGACAAATGGTTTTGATTTCTGGGGCATTCCTCCAGGCAGACCAAGCATACATGCATACACAGCTTCATGATTTACAACACACAATGATTGACCAGAATCAATAGGAAAAACAGCAGTACTCGTGTGCCTAGAAAGTCGCTCCAATGCACAGGCTTGAGTTACTTCTTTTATACATGAATCTTATGCTTTACTTTGAGGGTTTCATTAATGGTCCATGGCTCAAACCCCTAGCTACTCTTGTCCAGGCCTTCCTTCAAGGTGGAACTAATTAGACCACCTCTAATTACTGTTACTTCATTTGCATATTTTTTTCCTCATAAGAATTCCATTATGATTACCATAAGGCAAGCAGGGTTGCTGCGTGGTTCTGACAATTTTCTCTTTGTTTTGTCTCTCTTTTCCCCTCAGGTCAAGCTGACCTGCACGATTTCTCATGGGCTTACTCTCTGAAAACCTTGATTCCTTTTCCCCTTCTTATATAATAGATTTCTCCTTCTTGTTCATATACACAAATTTGATCAGAGGTTATGCTGATAAGTTTCAGCCAGGTTGGAGAACTATTGATATAAACAGTAAAAACTTTAGGTTTAAAATCAAGCCACAAACAAACAAACAAAAATCCTCTAAATACTTCTAAATAATTTAGGGAACAGAATATCATAACCTTAACTATAATTATATGCCTGTGACACAAACATTTTGTTTTATGTTTCTTCCCAAGGTTTTATATACTTAGGATCTGTTACTATCACAACCACCCTGCTATATCACACACTTTTAAGATGCATGTGAGACAGCTGAGAATAGCCTAACAACTCTTATCTCAGCCTCTTTGCTCTTTTCTTCCAGCATATCCATGGCAGCATCCTTCACCTCGTTTCCATTTTTTTCTCATCATTCCTGTCTCTAACAATGCCACCATTCCTTTCTTCACCTGGAGGAAGTCTGTGCTTCCATTAATGAATCACTATTCTATGTCCATTAGGAGGCTAGATGCTCTTCGGACCACAGCATCTCATCTTCTTTCCCCATGATATTTTCTGTAACTAATATTATAAGTTGTTATAATGCTAAGCATGGCTCAATACAACACACCCACTTTGAAGCTCTCTGCTTAATAGTGTTTTTGGAGTTGAGTTATGACTTCTTTCTGGCCAAAGAGAGACCCAGTTTGTTTTTCTGTGCGTTCTGAAAGGATTTCTATTCACTTCCTAGATCTTGTTACCCTTAAGTACTATTCATGTAGAGTCATTGCCTATTGTTTTCTTCCTCCCCTTTTTACCACTTGCACAACATAATCTCTTTAAATCCTTCCTTCTTGGCACCAGCTCTGAAGTAATATCCAACAAGTATCCCTTGCCTTGTCTGAAAATCTTCCTAAGCCTGGTTTCATTAAAATTCACTGCAGGTTTGTGTTCTGCATACCGAATAAGCTTACTTCCAATTCTTTTCATTAAAAAACTCTCACCATGTCAATTGCTAAATATCTGTATATAACAAAAACATGGAATACCACCTGTTGCTTTGTGAATTGACAAATGTAAAAATATAAATTGCCCACATATTTCCCAAAGCCACTCATAGACTAATGTCCTACTAGAACACTGAATTGGAGAATGAAGTTATTCAATTGTATAACATTGGTGGTGGTTTGACTATGCTGTTGCTTATACTATTATATGCTGTTAAGGCAAGAAATTCCCATTACAAGAAATTTCAGGAGCGACATAACACATACAAAGGGATGCTAGCAAACTATGCCTTCAAGTCATTTCATTTCACTTCTATGGTTGACTCTTCAGAAATTTTTTAGTTGATCAGAGTAATACACTGAAGCAATCATGGCTTTCACTTTAAGAAAAAAAGAAATACTGTGCTACTCTCCCCAGCCCCGAAGGTTAACTGAGAGTAGGTGTGTGCTCCAGCATAGGAACCAGGAATACCTACTTTCCAGACTTTGTATTCATGAAGCAGGAGAAGAAAATGGGATCCACAAAATTAAAGTCAGGCCATAGTCACAGGGAAAGGGAAAGAAACATGCATGTACTGAGTACCTACTATGCACCAATGCTCACACATTAAATCCCACTTAATCCTTAGAAAAATCTTGAGATATTATTACCCTCCTTAATCCTCAGAGAGAAGCATTCCAGAGGGGATGCTGAAGGTGGGAGAGGAGGACACAGCCTAAGTTAGAAACTTGCTTTTCTTTCTCTGCTGCACGAACAGTAGTTAAGCTCACAGGCTCTGGAATCAGGCTGTCTTCCAATACAGACTCTGCCACCTAGAAGCCACGTGACTTTTACTGGTCCATGTGTGCATCAGCAACACTCCACATGCCCTAAGATAGGCCTTCTTCCCTGACAGGTTTCAATGTCTCATCTACCTGCAAAGGCTCCCTGCAAAGGCAGCCTCAGATGCATATTTTATGTATATATATCCTCTGTTTCTGCTCATGTTTCTTGTCCCATGGACTTCACTTTCAAAACACAGCATTAAACCAAGTAACAGGGCTCTTCTGAACTCAAAGCCCC
>RJWJ010007269.1:0-58311 GCA_004363605.1 Indri indri | reverse complement strand
AGAAATGACCCCTCAAATATTAATATAAACTATATAGAAGTTGAAGGCAAATACCAGGAAAGAACGACATAAAACAGCCAGTGATTCCTAGGTAAGAGAAAGCATACAAACACTATTACCCGTGCCTCAAGGGAAGATGACTGAAAAATTTATGGTGTTAAAGACCAAGGAAAAGTAAAGATCAGACAATATTAAAGGAGAGATGGGCATAACAGTTACAGAATGAGCCCAGGTTTGAGTTAAACATTGGCCTAAGAGAAGACTATATCCAGGGTGGGGCCATTCAACTCAGAAAGATGAAGACCAAGATTTAGTCTGAATAATGGATGCCTCTGGCATAGCCTGAATGTATTAATGTCATCTCTCTTTCTGTGGGAGAATTCTACAAGATAAAGACCTAGAAAAATATACTAAAAAAAACTGTAGGACAGAAACCAAAGAAAAAGTAAAAAGAAAGATGGCATCCAGACATAAATGTTAAGTTTTTCATGTTTTAAGAGAAGGAAAGGAACAGCTTAACAGGCAGGTTCGTTTTATGAAAAACACAGCTCAGTAGAATATATGGCAGAAATAAATTCTACAAGTTAAGGAAAACTGTTACCTCAAGGACACTGTAGCTTCTATTAAGGCTTTAGCGTGCATCACCAAAAGCAGAGGCTGACAAACTATAGCCAAATTTGGCGCCCCCATCTGTCTTTGTTAATAAGTTTTACTAGAAGACAGCCACACCCATTCATTTATGTGTTGTCTATGGCTACTTTCAAACTAGAACAGCAGAGTTGAATAGCTCTCAGACTGTATGGCCTGAAAAACCTTAAATGTTTACTCTCTCACCCTTTACAGAAAGTTTGACCTAGAGAGCTTGTTAAAACATAATTACTAGACCCTACTCAGAGTTTCTGATCCAGTAGGTCTAGGGTAGGGGTAGTGGTGTCTTGGAATTTGCATTTCTATCAATTCCCACGTCATGCTCAGGCTGCTGGTTTGAGGACCACATTTTTTTTTTTTTGAGACAGAGTCTCACTCTCTTGCCTGGGGCAAGTGCCGTGGCGTCAGCCTAGCTCACAGCAACCTCAAACTCCTGGGCTCGAGCAATCCTACTGTCTCAGCCTCCGGAGTAGCTGGGACTACAGGCATGCGCCACCATGCCCGGCTAATTTTTTCTATATATATTTTTAGCTGTCCAATTAATTTCTTTCTATGTTTTGGTAGAGATGGGGTCTCGCTCTTGCTCAGGCTGGTCTCGAACTCCTGAGCTCAGAACGATCCGCCTGCCTCAGCCTCCCAGAGTGCTAGGATTACAGGCGTGAGCCACCGCGCCCGGCCATGAGGACCACATTTTAAGAACCAATGAATTAAGAAATCAGCAGAAGATTATTCTTCAGCTAAAATAAATGTGGAGATGGAGAAATCTTCCCTAGAAAAAACACTGGCCTAAACTGAGTCCACAATAAGATCCAATAGCTTTAGCCACTAGAGCACACAAAAAAATGCACATTTACGAGGCTGTGGAGATTATGTCACTAGAGTAAGGTACCAGAGTGACTACAGAAACACCAGAATAAAGAAGGAATTTTCAAGCTTACAGGCAAGGTGACGTTGGATAGTCAAGAGCCATATTGCTTAAGACTAGTGCCAAGGGTAGGTTTTGTTTCAAGAGCCACAAGAGGATACTGAACAAAGAGTGATGTGGATTTAGGAAGATCAGTCAAGATGAAACCAATAAACCAGGCAAGAAATAATGGTAGCTTAGAAAACTATGATAGTGGTGAAGATGAAAATAAGTGAATGGATCTACGATTTATTATTGAGGGACTGAATGGATATATGAAGGATGAGGGAAGGATAAACATGGTCTAAAGTTCCTGGTTTCAGCAACCAGAGGGCATTTACTGAAATGAGGGAAATGGGAGAATGAATACATCTAGGTGAGTAGATTGTTGGGTTGTGGACTATTAAAAGTTTGAGATGCTAGCAAACACTCAAAGAGGAGTTCTCAAGAAGGCCATTGTTCTTAGAAAAGGTAGCATAAGAAAAACTAAATAAAAAGAAGGTGAATATAAAAAAAAAAAGAAAAAAGAAAGCAGCTGGCTATAGAACTTTTGACTTTGGCAAAGGTCTAGGCTGGAGAGTTTGGTGTCAATAAATTATACCTTCCTTTAAATCAAGCTTTTCACAGATAGCAATGTATTTAAAAGATCAATTTGAAATTTATTTAAATTCTTGAGCATTGGCTGAAAAGCATGGCAAAACCCACAATACTTAAAAAGAGCATGTCAATCTTCTATTTTTAAAATTACCTGACATATTTTCTCCCAAATTTCATCACATCCAGCTTTTTCTTGAAAGCTAAGAGCCAAGTCATAATTTTCTGCTTCAGACCACACAATCAGAGTATCCTTCAGAGACAAAAAAGGAATCTGAATGATTAACATACATTTTCACAAACTCCTTCAAAGTAGAAGTCAAATGAACAAAGCAAGAGGAACTGAGAACAGCACTCATTTTTACTTTTTGCAATATGTACTGATATTACCAGTGTCCCCCCTTTTAACCAATGCCTTTTTACACTATACTTTGCCCAATCTATAAAATGAAAGCAATGTCTTCCTTAAGGGTAAGTTTAACCAATATATGAAAAGCACGACAAAATGAGTACACAATTCTTATGTACTAAAAGATAACAAATGAAACATTATGCCAATCCTATCCTTGAACATTGAGTTACATTTTATGCTCTCATTAAAACAGCAAAAGAGGAAGTCTAAGCACACTAATAACTAAGGCATGTTTCAAGGATAGGATCAATATAACACCTTCCTTCTTCACTCTATTGTCAACAGGTGTTTTTTAACTGGTGCTTCTGAGGTCCATGAAGCCCTTGAAATTATTGGCTAACTTGGTAGTAAGTGAGCATTTATCTGGACAGAGGCTATTTTTTTTAACTTTCACTAAAGTACTATGGTTCAAGAAGCAGCAAACTCTTAACACCTATCCTTTCGCTTCTATTCAGGCAAACTTTATTTTTTTAAATGACAGTAAGTTTAATAAACAGTTCGACAGTTTTTATTAAGACGTAATTTCAGCAAGACACTCTATATACAATACTGAGACCATCTTATATTTTTCATAGTACAAAGAGTCTACTGTACAATATGCATGGTATAATAAAAATATTTGTAGAGTCCAGGATACCCTTTCAAACTTTCTGGCTGTGAATAAACATTAATATATACACTGTTTCACAGCAATCAACCATTTCAAAAAAGGGCCTGCTTAGTGAGAGAGGTCTATGAATCATCTCATACAAGAAACGCTGAATGGTACTAGGGAGAGTTATGTTTAACAGCTATGTGCAAAATCCGAAGGGCTGTCAGTCAGTATTTTGTTCAAGTTGGTCCAAAGAGAATTAGTTAGGAGAGCAGAAGTTAGATGGATTTCATCATAATATAAAGAAAAAATAATCCAATTTGACTAATAAGTAACCAAAAGGAGCCATGCAAAGGCTGGCTAAGCATCCACTAGGATGATAAAGGTTCCTGTATTAAGAATGAAACATGACTAGATTATCTTTAAAGTACCTTAAAGGATCTATCATTCTGTTGTGGCAGTTTCTAATCCTTTTCACTAGCAAGGACACTTCCTGATGTAAACAAATGGATTCCATACTAAAAATCTGTCTAAGCTGGGCACAATTTTGTGGGCCTTTAGTACTAGCTACTCAGGAGGCTGAGGCAGGAGGATGGCTTGAGGCCAGGAGTTTGAGGCTGTAGTGTGTTGTGACTGTACCTGTAAATAGCCACTGGAGCCTAGCCTGGGCAACATAGCAAGACCCTGCCTCTAAAAATGAAAAAAAATGTCTACTAAACTATTAACTCTGTCCAGTCATTTGTGTAAGGGTCAGTGATGAGACCAGTAGTCTCTCGTTGAACTAAAGTGATACCAGCAAGAAATAAATAACTGTTAATCTGATTTGGCTATGCAACATTACTAATAGGATAAATCTATAATTTTTATACAGAATTTTTGAAAATAGCTCAAAGTCCCTGTTTTTGCTATTTTCAAGGACTTCCAGAGATCACAGATTCCAGGCAGGCAATATGAACGGTGACTGAGAAGCTATTCAAGCTCAAAATAATTTACACATCAACATTCTAAGATCAATGTGACACAAATCAGTCAGGTTTCATTTTTAGTGTATCTTGTATTTCACCAAAGCAGAACAACCTGTAGAAGAAGAATGTGCAGTTAATCTGGAATTCTGGCAGTCTAAATACTTCACAAGGTTATTTGTTCAGAAAATATTTATTGAGCATTTATGTATAAGGCTCCATGTGAGACAAAATTAGTTATGTTACCTTCCCTCAAAAATAGTACGGAATAAAAATACCATGATTTAAGAGGTAAAGAGGCCAAAGTATAAATTCTAATACCACTGTCTACTTGGTGGGTGATGCTTAGAGAGTTAAGTAACTGAGTCTCAGTTTCATTACCTTTACAATGGGACTGATACATACTGTTATGAAAATTAGTGATAATCTAACTACCATTTGTTCATGATGGGAATAAGGTTGAAGGAAAATAATCATCATCTGGGGAGGAAGGAGGGGGTCAACTTGCCCAACTTGCTCCTAAAATTCTGATAAATATTTACAAATATCGGCTCAATAAGGGCCACGGGAATAAGTCTAAAGCCAATATTACATTAGTAACAAAATAAATTTAACACAACTATAAGCAATTGCTCTGCTACAATGTACATCCAGATCATGTGGATGCTGATGTTTAAATCAGGGTGTAGCCAGACATATACTCTTAATTACCCATTTGACAAATTTAGCAAGTTTGAAAAATTTTAGAAATTGCTCTTTTGTCTTTCTTGAATAGCCTAATTTTCACCAAATCATCTTGTTTATCATCCGACAACCTATAGCCTGAGACATATGAATTTGTTTCCTCTCAAAACAGGTTCAACCTTCCTTTTTTCTGAGGATGTGCTTTTACTCTTTAGCTGACAAAAATCTCACAATATGAATTTAATGTATTTAAGTACGGAAGATCAAAGCCAAATATTCTAGTCTCCAGCTATTTCAATCAAACCTGAAAGTTTTCTTAAGAACACCACATACAACAAAGTGCTTAACAGACAATTACACTATCAAGAAAAAAAAATTTTTTGAGATAGGGTCTCGCTATCACCCTAGGCTGGAGTGCAGTGGTAACATTATAGCTCACTGTAGCTTCAAACTCCTGGGCTCAAAGCGTTCTTCCTTCCTCAGCCCCCCAAGTAGCTAGGACTAGGGGCACGTGCTACCATGCCTGGCTAATTTTTAAAATTTATTTTGTAGAGATGGGGTCTCGCTATATTCCCCAGGCTGGTCTCTTGAACTCCTGGCCTCAAGTGATCCTCCTGCTTTGGCTTCTCAAAGTGCTGGGATTACAGCCATGACCCACCACACCTGGCTGAAAATATTTTATGTTGTATGAATGTTTGGTGGATAAATAAATCACCACTAATTAAATTTAAGAGTTAACACCAGCTTCCCTGTCTATTATCTGTGTGCTGTCAAGCAAGTCATGATCTTCAGGCATCATCTAATGGACAAAATAAAACCAATACTAACTTCCTCCTAGTAGTATTTTAATGGTCAATGATGAAGCAAAGTACTTTATTTATGAACCGGCTGGTAATATTTTTTCTTTTAAATTAATTATCTTGTATTTGCATCTTTAGGGCAATGAGAGAACTGATACTGATTTCACTGGCAGTATAGAACACTCAGTATATCGTGTACTGAATAAATACCATTTGACGATAGTGCTAGTCAACACTAATTATCACATCAATGGTCACTTCTTTTCTGTAGGGAAAAATAAGGAAACTTTAGGGCTCAGTTGCTATAATATCTGGCACATAAACTCAGCTTAAGGTAATTTTTTTTTTAAAAAATTAAAATTACTGTGTTAAACACTATAGAAATTGGAGGAAATCCTATTTTAGAATTAGAAGGGCAATTTGTAATCTGTTTTTCATTATAAGGAGTCAGATGTCAATTTCCATTTAATCATCAAACGAAAGGATAAAACACATCTTCAATATTTTACCTGTTGTTTCTGGTATGCAGTGTTAGGATTTATTTTGGACTCTAAAAGTAGAGAACCTAGGAAACAGAAAAAGAAGACATCCCATTATGTTATTGCAAAACAACAAAATTATATTCCCTTACATACACACACATTTCCTTTTTTAACATCTGATGCACATACAACTTCAGTTAAGAAAAAAATTATTTTTAAAGCAATTTAAGTTTAAATACAATAACTTATAACCTGAGAAATATTATTTTATACATGCTTACTTTTAACAAGACATATTAATCCGAAGAGTCAAGACTGGACAGTAATAGCAATCTAACAATTTATGGGCAGCACAAAGTAGTAAAACAGCACAGTGTGAAGCCAGATGATCTGGGTTTAAATCTTTGATACACTGTGTGACTTAGAGAAATACTTTGAAATATGCAAATAAGGATTATAATAGAATCTGAGCTATGTCTCAAGACTAAGAATAAAATGAGAATTCATCTGCAAAAGTTTGAAAACGGATTCTTAAGGCCAAAGCAGGAGACCAGGAGTTTGAGATCAGCCTGGGCAACATATCAAGACCCATCTCAAAAAACAAACAAACAAAAAAACACTGAACCACAGGATTTGATGATCTTCTGGTTGCTGCATGGAGATGTCAGGAGGGTGGCTCCACACCCCTCCCCATACCTTGCTCTAAGTCTCTTCATCTGGCTGTTTGTCTGTATACTTTATAATAAACCAGTAAACATTTAAAAACAGTCTGAAAACATAAAGCATAAGCCACTATTCAAGTACATCCCCAAATTCTGTCTTTCCGAAAGTCTCATATTTCTATTTCTTAATACAGGAATTGCCATGCTTCTCCATCGTCAAATAACCAATTTATTCCTCATAGTAAGTTAATTTGCACATTTGTCTTTTCCCTGGCAGTATCTTATGACTCACGATATTTAGAAAATAATTACTGCTTTGTGAAAAAGAGCAAATTTTAAAAGACTAAAATTATACCTCTCCCCTCTCATCAACCCTGGAAGCACTCATTATACCTGGAAGCACTACCTAAAGACAAATTCTGGCCCAAAGTGCTTGAGAAGAAGCAGTTTTTTCCGCAGCTGTCTCTCACAGAGCTTTCATTTCTTCTCACATTACACTTCACAGTTGCTTTACTCATTCCAAGTAACGGCTAGATGTTTGTGAAGAGTGCTCTTATTTCCAAATTTAGTTTGCTTTTATGTTAAAATTAGTTTTATAATGCTGTCCAGTATCAGTGATTTACTTACCATTTACTTACTATGTGCTCAGAGTGCTAAATGATACTGAATATAGCAAAAGGTCAGCATTTACCAAGTTGTATGACTCAACTTGTGAGCTTTCTGTGTACAAGAACAGCTTCCTGCTTCACACGAATCCTCATACCATGTCTATAGCACAGATGACCTGATTAACTCAAAATCTGTTTCTTATGCTTTCTGTACTTAATAAGGTAACTAAATATTCGCCATAATTTTTTCCACCTGTACATTCCATTTCCTTCAGCCTTTTTTCTTTAAAAAAAAAAACTATTTTTGGCGTACTGAGGTTCAGATAAGCATTCTGACATTTTAGAGAAAATTGTTTTTATCATCTTCCTCTTC
The DNA here is from genome assembly GCA_004363605.1 of Indri indri. Lineage (NCBI taxonomy): Eukaryota > Metazoa > Chordata > Mammalia > Primates > Indriidae > Indri > Indri indri. Next base: position 50,590 of record RJWJ010007269.1, on the reverse strand, counting down.
TAACTTCTTCCAATCTTTTGCCAGATTAATCAAAACACATTTCCTAGTTCCCCTTTAATTCTCTTTATGCTCATAGAGATACATTCAAAACAAAAAAAAAGCAGCAGGTGAATTAACAATGAACTCAATGCCTAGAGTCCCTTAAAAGTATAAAAGTCTCAAACTATCTTTGTAGTTTTCCACTGTTTTTACTACTAGAACAAAAATTGTGTTCTATTATTTTCTACTGAAATCATAAAGCATGTCAGGTACATTATAGATCAAATTTACTTTTTAAAGATTAGTCAAGGTATATCATTATACTTAAAACATGGTTTTGTTAGAGTAAGAGGCTAGGAGACAGGGCTGAGACTGGATGCAGGGGCTTGCGGAGTGGGTCCAGGTGTTAAAGTAAACAGCCCTCAAGCAGAAGCTAACCAGGGGGGCTGATAACCTCAGGCAAGAACCAGCTTGGCGTGAACTTTGGCTAATTACAATATCATTTACATCGTAGTTTTAAAATTTCTCTACCCTTGAAATCACCACAACAGTTCTGAGACAACCATATAAATTATGAAAATGGGAAGGAACCCAATTCCAGGAATTACTACACAAATTCTTAGTAAAAGCCAATCCCTTAGGCTTGAATATTCCTCCCCTCACTTAGACTTTGAAAGACCAAAACCCACTTCCTCCTTTTTTTTGAGCCCGCCTGCTCTCCCCTCAGAGTGTACTTATGCTTTCAATTAAAAAAAAAAAAAAAATCTGTTGCTTGCTTGGCTTACACAGTGCATCCTGAAATTCCTTTCCTGATGATCCCCAATAACTTGGAAAAACCTCCACTTGGAGGCCACTAACAGTTTCTATGAGAAAATACATTTCAACAAACCTACCAATTAAAAAAGTTAAAGTGCAAATATTTATAGAATGGAATACTATATAACAGTGTTAACAAATGAACCAAACATAAGCGTGGACACAACAGATACGAATTTTACAAACATGAGTGAAAGACACCTGAGACAAAGGTATATACCATATAATCCCATTTATACAAAGTTCACAAAGCGACCAAATTAATCTCTGGTTTGGCCAGCAGTTAACCCCAGGGGGGAACAGTGACTAGGAAGGAACACGAAGTGGGCATCTAGAGTTCTGTTGCTTCATATGTGTGCTGGTTATTTTGTGAAAATTCATCAAGTTGAATACTTATGATTTGTTTACCCTTTTGATGTATTATGCTGCCATTAAAAAGCAATTTTTTTTTAACTTTAAGAGAAGTCAACAACACGTGGGCACAGGGGATTGAAGTCATGACTTCAAGCTGTGCTTTCAAGAAACACACACTGTCTCTGAGCATTCTTGCTGCTATAAATAAATAAATAAAAAAGAAACACACACTTGACTTGGCGACTGCAAAAACAAACAAAAAAAATCGACAGTTCAGTGGTATGACATCATAAGTTACCTAATCCCTATTAGCAATTATTTTTTATTTTTTAAGTACCGGTCCTTTTTCCATTTTCTTCAAAACTCCCAATGGGGTTATAGGGTCGGGATAATTAGAAAGGAAAAAAAAAATCACAACTTTAAAGTTTGGGGTGCTCCCCTCCCAAAGTCCTGGCCAAAACAAGAACATCCTAGAAGCTTCTGGTGTTCGCAAATTTTCTCTGGGTCATTCAGGATGTTAGGGAAGTATCTCTCCTGAAAGTCACTTCAGCCATCCCCTGTGGCGTTGGTCTGAGATACAATTAATATTTTAGAAAATCCAGCTCTGGTCCCCAATACCATATTCCCTAAGAGAAAAGTAGTCTACATAGGCTAGAACATGGGAAGCAGCTTATCAATTTGGGGGCTAAGACAAAAAAAGACACATTACTAGTCTAACTCCTAGTCCATCTATTTCTTCCCCACTGTCTACTAGTTTTTATTTGGCTTCACCAGTCAACTAAAAAAGATCCAGCTGAGTGTTAATATGAATTAACACAATCCTCCCTGCAACAGGTTTATTTGTATAAGTTGCTATAGCTATAGTACTGGACCAGTAATTCTATCCTATTAATGTATAGGTATGGATGAGGATATAGAGTTCAACTTTAGGTGGGAAGCATTTACCACGGTAGCAGAGATGATAGGGGAGAAATGAAGATGATCCTTAGTAGGCGACTTCAGCAACATAAAGGGAGAGGTAGAGAAGGTTCTCACTAAGTGTAACACATGCTTCCGATTACGGGGACATCCAGCATAACTTAATAATCTGAAGCACACATTCAAGACAGCCCCTCTACCCACTCCAACTCATTTGAGAAACACATGTATCCTCTCCAATGAAACAGATACCCTTATCCCCTGAGACACCTCCTTCCTCAAATCTGAGAAAGACACTCTGTCACACAGACCAGAGAAAAACAATCCTATACAGAAAACTCCAATATCAAGACTTGAGAAAGGCCTCCCTACTTCAACCTGAAATATCACAAAGGAAATACAGAGATAAAGAAAAATCAAGAGAAAGTGATCAAGCTAAGAGGAATGCATCGGTCGGTACATGTAATTAAATTTGTCATTGTGGAATCGATTATTTCAGACCACCTGAAACCCAACAATCCTCAGCAAAGGTAAACTGAAGAGTACTCCTGCACAGCAAATGCTTGTCAGAGTCCATATTCCAAAGTTCTGATAAGTCTACTAATTGATATTTGTATATGTTCTTCCTCAAAAAGGGGGAGGGAGGTCCTTGATACTCATTTACTACTACCACGACTGAAAATTGCCACGACCTTTTTAGAGGGCCATTTATCTTTGCCTACCAAACTTTTAAACACATACTATGCTTTGATCCAGCAATTCTTTTAGTGAAAACTATTTTCATAATGACACTAAGAGGTTATTTGCCTTTTCTGCCATTCTCTCACAGAGTCCACACTGAAATTGCAAAGACTGAATGTAGAAGCAGATGAAAATCTTGGTTTTTAAAAATTAAGCCAGATACTAAAGAGATTCATAAAACTATATAAAAATGACACTCTTCTCACTAAATTCTTTTGTTTTAGAAAAATTATTTTTCTTAAAAATATTATTCTGTTATCATGTAAAATTAAAACATTTAAAAATGAAATGTTTTTTAAAGTCTCAGTTTTAATTTCTAATATGGCAAATACTGAGAGACAACAACTCCAATGAACAAAAGCTTTTGGGGACCCTCAATTTAAGAGTATAAAGGTAGCCTAAGGAAAAAAGTGTTTGAGAAATGCTACTCTAAGTTACCAACCGGGTACTATGTGAATTAAATAATGCAGTGGAATACTATGCTATTTTTAAATGAGATAGATCTGTGTATCCTGACACACAGATACCCCAAATTATACTAATAACAGAGGTCTGTACATGCAGGAAATCGGGGAACAATGGTACAGGAAGGGAAATGCCACTCAGAGTATCACCAAAACAACTGCAGGTAGACGCTATCATACACCAAATTGCAAGAAAAAGTGACAATAAAACGAATAGTACAATTATGAGTATAAATAATTAGGTCATTAAAAATGTGCCCTACCTGCTTCATCACATCTTGGTTCTTCCTATAAAATAAAATGTGAAGGCCTTTCATGTATCTTGTTGCTTATCCCCACCAAACCAAACCAAAACACCTCTAGGGATTGGGGACGAGGGTGAAGGTAGCTGGCAATGCAGACTATGGTATCATTCTCAAAAAGTCTAAATTAGAGAACTCAAAACTAGTGCCTACAGCAAATATTTTAAAATGCAAAGATTTCACATAAGAAAGTCTAGATTTCTTTCTGGGTGCAGGAAAAACAAAACCCCTAAACTATTCAAAGAATTAATACACCAAGACATATAATTAGGAAAAATATTAATATATCTCAGGGTTGCCATGCCATGAGTATTAACTGAGAATTTTTATTACAGTGCCCATCCCAGTATCTAGTGCATAACCAGCGCTCAATACTTGGTTTTTTAAGGCATCGACATAGTACCATTTCATTGGCATTGCTGTACTTTTGTACAGTAGGAAAATGAGTACTGGTAATGATGATCCAAACACACATTGCAAGTTAAAGGTTAACCAACACAGGTTCATTATACTGTTTAGGAAAAAGCATTCTAGTACATTTTTAGTAAACATCACATGGAAACTACTGACTTTTAAAACTTCTGGTACACAACTTTATTCAGCTGGAAAATTCACTTGTTTAGAAGATCTCAGTTCTTTTCACTGAAGAAATGAGATAGTATAGAGAACTCCTATAATCCTTTTATGGCTGTATATTCAATATCAACCAATCAGATTCAGGCAGTACGGGACTACAAGGGAGTGTTTGGGGGTTAAGAAATTTTGGTCCTGGCCTTAGTCCTGACATGGATAAATACTGAAGGATTTCAGAATGAATGGCTCCAGCTCTGTCATTTCTAAGTAAGCAGCTCAACCTCTGAGCTTCTCCAGGACAGAGTTCTTACCAAAACTCAAAATAAGGGCAGAGACTTAGGTAATCTGCTTCAATAGTAGGAAGAAAGCACATCAAAATGAGTTAACGGAGCCCAAAATCTCATCTGGGTGGGAGACTATGCTTTAAACCTACAGCAGGTCTGTGCTCCAAGTGCTTAATTCCTGAATTTCTCAAAAATTTTTTACATGTCTGATTACACAATGGCATTTAAAAACTGAAATAAAGGCTCAGGAAAAAGAATTGGTGGCATTACACTAAAAGGCAGCACGCTGGGTTAAGCCTCTACTACACTCGAACCCCATCAGCTGTATCCAGGTTAGTGATAGCCCTCAAACTTTCGTAAGTTATCACATGCAACAGCTAAATAAGGGTTTGGCATATTAATTTTCTACAAAGCTGGTGTACACAAGAAAAACTGTGTTTAAATAAACTTTTCAAAGTGAAATATTTCCCTTTGTACTGATACTGAGCTCTTTTTGGTAGCTAAATAAATATACATCTGGAATGCTTACCATACACAAGACTCTATACTACTTACTGACTTATAACAATAGCTACGAAAAAAATGCTGATGCTATCGGTTCATTTCTCTTACCACAGCAGCGCCCCCACCCCCACTCAAAAAAAGCTCTTTTACCCAAAGTATTCTGATCTTCTTTTCTAATTACAGTAGGGGTAGAGGCAGACCCACCTACAATAACCAGTTCTGCAGGGTTCTCTAAAGGGGCAGAAGCACAGGATTCCAGTTTTACCATTAGCTAGCAGTGCTGCTTTGATCAAACCATTTCTGCATGTCTCATTTTCTTCATGCCTCAAGTAACAGTGACAATTTAACCTGCTTAACTCTGAAATAGGCAAGTCAGATAACAGATAAAACTACATTGAAATGTAACCCAATTTTACTTTATAAAATTTAAGGTAAAAACAAAACATAAGAATACTATTCTTGATGCTTGGCAAGCAATCCAGAATAAAGAGCATGGATATGATTTTATGTCCAAAGATACCCTTCAGTGTGTGGAGAAATTCCAACTTCTTTACATTTCTTTATAAATTCTAAAGCTGGCTGGTAGAGGTAATAAAAACATAACGGAGAAAAGAAGTAGAATGACTTGAACACAAAGCGACTTACGCTTACTTCGACAAGTTAACAGATACAGCATAAGCTGAAAGAAGAAAAAATACTAAATAATCTGCGTTGGAAGATGGAACTTTGCAGGTACATGGCTATCACAAAACCTGACAGTAATGAGGTAATCTGCCTTCATTAAAGAAAAGGATGTGTTCCTACAACGTATTCTGCCAACAGGAACCTGCTGAATAAGGATGCAATCTAGGAAATGGCCTCATAGCTTGGTGGGACACACCTCTCCTCTAAAGCAGGGTGGGCCGCTGATTTGCCAAATCACTAACTTTCAGAAGGGAAAGGCTACAGCACTTACCCAGAAAGATCTGCCCCGTAACATGAAGGTCACAGTACTTCCATTTGGAAATTGCCTCCCTTCAAAATTTGCAGATTTTCAGGTAGAAGAGAAAACAAATTGTCTTCCTTATTTTCAGATAAGCCTTAAAGCTCCTCCAACAGGAACTGAGTCTACAGTTGAGACTGCCTCCCTTCCTCAAACATAAACCTAGTGAGAAAATTTTACAACTACCTAGCCTTTCTATACCTATACTGAAACTATAAACATTTTTTTATTCCCAAACAATTTGTAATTACTAAGCAGTACGTATAGTTGACAATGCTCTTAGCTTGAAGCAAGGGCCTAATTTTGAATCCCAGCTCATACCACCTCAATAGATGAGTGCCTTTGGACAAGTCAGTCAACCTTTCTTAGAGAACCTATTAAAAAAAAAATACCACTGCCCATTTCACAGGTATGCAAAAGCTATCACCCTACCTAGCATTGGGCAGCTTCTCATTAAATTAGCTGAACTGGGAAATAGCCTATTTCTAAAGTGGATAATTAACACATCACAAAAGCTTATTAATTTTACAGACTATAAAACATTTCAAAAGTCTTAAGAATCAAATATTTATCTTGTTTTAAACAAATAATCTGGAAAATCTAAAGAATCTTGGGGAAAAAGCTATAAGTTAACATTTATACAGTCAATCAATCCCTTTGACTTTAAACGTTTTAGGAAAAATAAGAAACATTTAAACGCAATGACTAGGTCCAGCCCAAGCACAGAAAAACTCAATAATTTTAAGTTTCTATTGGGTAAATGACTCACTTCATGGAAAATTGGAAACACTTTCCATTTTGCTCATCATAATACTAAGAAAATTCTCAATTATCCTATGATGGAGAATGGGACAAGCACACAAGTTTGGTGGCCCAAACTATCAGTCAACACAAAAACTTTCATGGCTATCTTGGAGATAAACTACAATATTGAGTATCTGCAGGCTAAAAATCATTTTTATTTTTTTTGAAATAAATCTTCAGGCTAAGAATAAAGAAGCAGATGGAAGTAGACAACAATATGGACGTTGAAAATACAATGTACACAATTAATGATACCAATTTCTAGCCATAGACTATATTTCTCACTCGAACCCAGACCACCATACCCAGCTTGAACACTGCTTCTTAACCTGTGTGATCTTAAGTTACTTAGTCTCTGAGACTCAGTTTCCCTATCTGTAAAATATGACTAATAATACTATAACTACATCAGATGACTGTAGTGAGAATTAAGTAAATCAATACAAGTAAATTGCTTAAAGAATCTCTGACACATAGTAGGCACTCAATAAATTTTGACTATTATTCCTATTTGGAGTTCCTGTTAAAAAAACATGTTAATCATCAAACTAAATATTATTTACTACAATATTTCACAAATATCCGAGAATTTTTCTAAGTCCATTCCTTGGATTCAGTTTTCCTTACAACTTAAATTTACTAGGGCACATCAGTAATTTAGCGCAGCAGCCTTCCCCTGCTGGATAAAAATTAAAGTCACTTTGTTTTAGTCATTCAACCTGCTTTACCACACAGCTCCCAATCTTCCAAATGGAGGAAAGGGGCTATTTCCAAATCATAAATTATAAATAGTAAAAAAGAGATTTTTATATTAACATGTTAGGAGAGTATGAGTCTGTGATAGCATGACATTAAGCCTTAATGGTTAAAAAATTTCATACAAAGGATTTTGTATAATGAATCAAACTAAACACATGATGTGAAGGTTACATATATTATTTTTAACACGGATTTCAAAGAATTGATTACAAATCTACACATGCTTTCATCTCAAAAGAAGCTAACTGAACCTAAAAGCCCATATCTTCCAATTCACTATGTAAAGTTTTCCAAATGGCAAAAGATGCAGAGGTAGAGTACGTTATTCTGTGTTAGTCACACATAAACGCACACTAAGACTTGACATTCTACTTGTATTTTACAAGGCAAATAACAACTCAGTCTCAGAAAAATACACCCGATATATTAAAAACTTTTAAAATGCCCCCCAAAAGGAAATAATTTCTCTCCAGTCTTAAGATATTTTGGGTAGCCTTATAAAGATAATCCGTGGGCAATATACTCTAAATTACCATTTTTCAATTCAAATTGAACATCAATATTCTTAGAGTATTCAATTACAGATACGTGAGTCTTGTTTTTCAGGGAATCGGAGTTCTGGGTAGAGTCCAACTGAAGAAAATTGCCTGAAATGAGTTTGTAACAATTCAGATACAGGACCACAACAATCATCATAAACTGACACAGTTGCTACCGTAAAATTACAGACTAACGTAACAAGATAGGTGGGAGATAACTATTTTCCTATTCAGAAGAAACAATTTGAAAACAGTTTCACCCCATTGCTAACATTTTCAAGGGAAGTGAAATTCACAGAATGTCATTGAGGAAAGTGGCAATCCCTACAGAGAGTAAGTCTTTTCAAAATGTGAAACACACTGTCAAACAACTTGGTCTTTGAACCTTGAGAGCTGCCTCAAAACACGTGAAGCACAGGCATTCGGTCAGATTCAAAAGGTTTTAAAAACATCTGTCCACTTTTCCCCACCTGTTAACTTAACCAAATTTATGACCATCCATTTACATAAATCAAAAAAGCTCGCATAAATTGATTCCAAATTTGCAGGACGTTTATACAATGAAAGTACAAACAAACTCTTGCATTACTATGAAAAAAAGTCAAGCAACACCGGTGAACAAAAATGTCTGTTCACAAGGCAAAGAAGGATTTTCTCTGCCGAATGCAGAGTTGCCAGATCCATGAACCAGTGTTGCCAACCTGCAACAGGATCAGAAAGATGTAGGAAAAATGTTTAAAAAGAAAAAGGAAAAAAAGCACAGCAATATGTTCTTAAAAAATGTCGAACAGCTAGGAACTTTCTTAGCTCTAGCAGTTTCATGCCTGCTTTACAGATGAGCGAACTAAGGCAGAAGATCGGATTAATCAGTGCCTTTCTCAAGGTCACTCTAGTGCAAAAGAACAGCACACTCCGGACTCCTGATCTCAGGTCTCCGACCTCTCCACACTCCTGGGCGGCAAAGCTCAAACCTGCTCGGCCCCTACTCGTACCCAAAAAGCCACCAGGCACTCGAAGAAAAGAAACACTTGGAGCTCTCTCGTTGTAGCTCCTGCAGGACTGGGGTACCTGTGGCCCGCCTTCCCCCGAGGCGGCTGCCGCCCCAGCCCCAGGCGCCCCACCCGTTCTCGTGGAGCTAGAGCCACTGCCCCCAAAGAACCTGGGAAGTGGCCCAGGGCCGCGGAGGTCGCGCTGCGAGGGGCTTCACTTACCATCGCTCTCGGCCCTGACAAGCAGGGACATGCCCTTCAGCCGCTCCACGTAGCCGGACGACACATGCCCGGTGCCCCGGTCGTCCCACTGCCGGTCCTCGTTGAGCGTGTAAACCTTCACCCGCCGCCGGGTGTCGGTCATCGTGCCGCCCGGGGGCCGGGGCGGGGGCCCCGCCGGAGACGCCCAAGAGGGGGATCCGGGAGAGGCGGGAGCCGAGGCGGGAGGGCGCCCGAAAGCGAAGGACTACCTGGCCTCACTGCCGCCGCTGGCTTCCGCGGGGCCGCACGGCCGCCTGCATGGCCCGCTACCGGGCCGGAGCTCTGGGCCGCCGCCTTTCCTCGCCTCTGACTCCTCGGCGCTATTGTCCAGGCCCAGCGAGCCCAGCAGCCCCGAGGGGGGCGCGCAGCGCCTCGTAGTCTCCTGGCCCGCCGCGCTGGGAACTCGAGGTTTCGGTCACTGCCCTGCTCCCGCCTCCGCCATGATCCCCGCGAAGCCGCTTCCCGCGCCTCCACCGCCTCCTTAGGCCGCCTTCGCCGCCGCCGCCATGTTTTCCTTCCTTGTACCTGGCTCTGCCACCGCGGGCTCCGCTCCGCTCCCCCGGCGTCTAATGTCCAAAGCCCGCGGGCGCCTGCTCCTGCTGCAAGTGCTACCACTGCCCGGGAAACTCTGAAAGCCCTCGGCCGCCAGAGCACCCTTGGCTATTGGAAGTCGCTTTCGCTCTGCCGCCGCCGCCGCCGCCTCTTCCGTCTTCCTCACGGAGCCAAAGCCGCCGCCATCTTGGTTCGCCCCTCCAAAGCGACGCGCGGGGCCACCCAAGCAGCAGCTGCAGGGGCGGCCCGTGGCCCCACCATTTAAAGAGACAGGAGCGAGGCCGGGAGCCTCACTGCGGCGGAGGCCACGGACGGAGGCGGGAGCAGGGTGCCGAGTTGCTGAGGTGGCGGGAGCGCACGGAGCGGAGGAGGCGGGACGCTGGTCGCGCCGTGACAGCCCGGGGCTCCCTCGCGCTTCCCTGCACGCACCGTCGTGCGAGCGCGGGGCGGTGTGTGCGTCCGTCGCGCCCTGTGTTCGTCATCAGCCGGGCTCCAGGATGCGAAAGGGGCGTGGAGTCCGCCTCCGGCCTCCGCGAGCCGCGTCTCGGCTTGGAGTCCGCCAGCCGTCGCGCCGCGCTGCAGGCGCCCTGCTGCTTGGGCCTCCGAGAGTGGCCCCCGGGCTGCCTTTGGGGTTGGACTGGGCACTCGGGACCTACCCGGACTTTTTCGGACTTCAGGCGGTTCTCCTTTGGAATAAAATTGAAGGGCTTCTGGGAAAGGTCCCAGATTTGGGCATCGAGATGGGCGACTGGTGTGGCGAGTGTAGAAACTTGGGACACTTTTCGTCTTCTGGGCCTGGGACTGAGTCCCAAGTGACAATTCTAAAACTTGACCTTACAATCCAGCTGAGCCCCAAGTGCTCCATTCCTTGAGCAGGACTGTTATTTTCTAGCCCTCCTTGTTGCAAAAAGAACTCGAGGGGTTTACAAAAACAAAGAAGATACTGTATAATTAGGATGAGTAATTCTCAACGTTAGATAATACCATGTTTTGAACACCTACTTGATGTTAAGCACTGTTAATCTTCACAAAGGAATAATATTCTCATTACTATCATGCAAAGAATAGCCACCATTTTGGGGGCTTTTACTGTTGTCTGGGCTGTCTAGGTCAGTTCTGTCCACTAGAAATACAATGCGAGCCACATAGGTAATTTTAAATTTCATAGTAACCACTTTTTAAGGAGTACAAAGGAACTAATGAAATTGATTTTAATAATTATCACAGTATTTTCAAAATACTTTATTAGTATAAAATTATTATGAGATTATTTTACATTCCTTGTTTTCTGTACCATGTCTTCAAATTGTGATGTGTCTTTTATCCCTAGAGCAAATCTCTATTAGGATGCTAAATTTTCATTGATAATGTCTGATCTGTATTTGGATTCATTGTATCAAACATGCAGTGTAGTTTGTGTTACATCCACCTATTCAGAAAGAGGTAAATAGCATGATCAGGGCTGAGAGCTTTCCTGGGATCTGGTACTTTCAGTCTTAAAGTTAGAAGTTGAGACCTTCCTCCCCCACAACTTCAAATATATAAAGAAGTGCTTGCAGACGACACTGGTACTTTAAGACAGGAGTCTGCCAGCCTCCTCATTTGCCGGCAAATTAATAAACTTCTCTTTCCTTCTCTTCAAACCACTTCTCATTCTTTTGATGCAGCCTCAGGGACAAGTGCTGATAGGTAACAGAATTTGGCACCCCTGGGTGGGCTCATCAGCACTCCAGTGGAATGGTACCCCACTACTGCTAGAAGAGGCAGGGAGCAGCCCTGGGTCAAAGCCATGGGTCTTCACAGGTAGGAGCACTTCTTTTCTAGGTGAGAGAGCAAGGAATGGCCCCAGCAGCTGCTGGAGCCTGTTTTAGCTTTGGGGAACTCCCATCTTTGTCTCCCTGAAGTAGACACAATTCCCTGCACCCCAAACTGAATTGAGGAGAAGGAAATGGATTTGGAAAGTGTCCAGATGCCAGGCTTTTTGTTGGGTCCCTTCCCTACTTGGAAGCAGAGACAGGAAAGGGACCCTATGAAGTTCCTCTAACAACTTGCACCTCGTTAAAATTGTCAGAAGTGAAACCTTGGGTCCATCATACCAAAGCTAGACAACGCCTTAGTGAGGATTTCCCCAGGCTACCTATTGCTGCTTCTGTTGATCTGCCTTGCTGCTTGGTGTGTTATCCTAAACCTCATTTGGTACAAGTATTTCTGTACATGATTTCTGAATTTGCAGAAGCTGGTCTCTCAGATCACCTACAGGGTACAACTAATAGCTCTGTGCTCAGGGGTCCCACGTTTCTCTTCTAACCCAGCCCTATATTGGACATTGTGTGCAAGGCGACAGTCCATTTCACCTTGTCAGTCCTCACGGTTGTAGTAATTGCTTATGCCCTTTTTTACATGATAATCTGTACCTTCCATCTATAACATCACCCCAATTCAGCAGGCAGTGGCTTGATGATCACGTCACCCCTACTCCCCTAGATACAGAAGGGTAAGAATGACAGTGGGGAATATGTAACAGAGAAAATGGCCTGGAAAAGGGTAAAAATGTTTTCTGTCTCTTCAAAACCCCTTCATCCTTTTTGAGAACTAAAACCTACATCCCTGCCTCAGGCAGGGAGGGCCAGGAGCGTGTACTTTGTTCTGTGTGCCACAGGAGATAACTCAGGGGAATTGCCCAGCAGAAGGTCACGAGATTATCTTAGCTGAAGATGGGATGAGTCTGGGCAGAGACCATGAGATTGTCTTAGCCAAAGATGAGATTATGGGATTTATCAGAACCTTTAAAAGCTCTGTACTTCTGCTCAGAGGCAGGATGCTGGTACTTCAAGATGGGATTCTGCCAGCCTCATTTAATGGCAAATTAGTAAGCTTCTCTTTCCTTCTCCCCCCCGCCAAAAAAAGTGCTTACAAAGACCAGTCTGAGCCAATTTTGTCAATTTTTGATGTAACAAGACATCATTAAATTTATTCACATGTTAATACTTAATTGATCCCCAAACCAAACATGAAATCATGCTTCTAAGGTAAATTAAACAGCAGGAATTATTTGTTAAATGAAAGAAGGATAAAAATTTTATGTTATAGTCAGATGTGGTGGTGGGCTCCTGTAATTCCAGCTATTTGGGGACATAGGTGGGAGGATTGTTTGAGGCCAGGAAGGAGTTTGAGACTAGTATGGGCAATGTTGTGAGACCCCATCTCTACAAAAAGTAAAATAATTAGCTGGGCATGGTGGTACACACCTGTAGTCCTAACTACTCAGAAGGCTGAGCCAGGAGGATCACTTGAGCCTTGGAGTTGGAAGTTGCAGTGATCATGCTAATGCACTCTAGCCTGGGCAACAGAGAAAGACCCTGTTTGAGTTCCTTATAGATTATGGATATTAGGCCTTTGTCAGATATATAGCTTGTGAATATTTTCTCCCATTCCATAAGTTGTCTATTTACTCTGTTTATTATATCTTTTGTTGTGCAGAAGCTTTATAGTTTAATTAAGTCCCATTTATTTATTTTTGGTTTTGTCATATTTGTTTTTTGGGTCTTAGTCATAAATTCTTTACCTAGGCGAATGTTGACAATAGTTTTTCCTAGGTTTTCTTCTAGAAATTTTTATGGTTTCAGGTCTTACATTTAAGTCCTTAACCCAACTTGTTATTTTCGTATATGGTGAGAGATAGGGATCCAGTTTTATTCTTCTGTATGAGGATATCCAGTTTCCCAGCACCATTTATTGAAAAGGTGTCCTTTCCCCAGTGTATGCTTTTCTCTGCTCTGTCAAAGATCAGTTGCTTGTAGGTATTTGGCTTTATTTCTGGGTTGTTTATTCTGTTCCATTGGCCTATGTGTTTACTTTTATACCAATACCTTGCTGTTGTGGTTACTATTGCCTTGTAGTATAATTTGAAGTAGGCTAATGTAATGCCTCCAGATTTGTTCTTTTTGCTTAGGATTGCTTTGGCTATTCATGTTCTTTTTTGGTTCCATATGTAATTTAGGGTTTTTTCTAATTATGTGAAAAATGATATTGGTATTTTGATAGTAATTGCATCTGTAGATTACTTTGGGAAGTATGGACATTTTGGCAATATTGATTCTTCCAATCCATGAGCATGGGATGCTTTTCCATTTGTTTTTGCCATTTATGGTTTCTTTCTTCAGTGTTTTGTAGTTCTCCTTGTAGAGGTCTTTCACCTTCTTGGTTAAGGTTATTCCAAGGTATTTTTTTTTTTGCAGAAAATAACTTTTTTTTTTTTTTCAAATGCCCACAAAACATGTATCATGATAGACCATATCCTGGCCATAAAACAAATCTCAATAAATTTAAAATAATTGAAATAATACAGAATGTATTTTCCAATCACAATGAAATCAAACTAGAAATCAATAACAGGAAAGTCTCCAACATAGGGAAACTAGACAACACACTTATGAATAACCTGGGCATTAAAGAAGAATTATCAAGGGAAATTTTTAAAAATTGAACTGAATGAAAATAAAAATACAACATTAAAATTTATAGGATACAGTTGAGGCAGTGTTGAGGGGAAATTTATAGTATAGTCATACATTAGAAAAATGAAAAAGTCTCAAATGAATAATCTAACCTCTCCTCTCAAGAACCTAGAAAAAGAAGAACAAAATAAATGTATAACATGAAAGAAAGAAGAAATAAAGAAGATTAGAGCAGAAATCAATGAAAATGAAAACAGAAAAGTAATAGAGGAAATCAATGAAACAAAGAGCTGTTTTTTCAAAAAGATCAAGAAAATTGACAAATCTTTAAAAAACTAACAAATGAAAAAGAAAAGTAAGGAGATACAAATGACTAATATCAGGAATGAAATAGGATATCATTACAGACCCTGCAGGCATCAAAAGTATAACTACTTTGAAGAACTACACACGTAAATCTGACAACCTAGATGAAATGTACCAATTTTTCAAAAACACAAACTACCACAACTCACCCAACATGAAACAGATAATTTGAATAGCCTCATGACTATAGTGCCCTATGAATTTGTAATTACAAATCTCAAAAAGAAATCTTCAGGCCCAGATAATTTCACTGGAAACCTCCTCTCAAGGTCCTCAACTTAATTACATCTTTTACCATGTAAGCTAATATTCACTCTTTTGCCATATAAGGTGATATTCATGGTTTTGTAGAATTAGGGTGCGGACATATCTATTTTGGGGGCCACCATTCAGCCTACTACATAATAGCCACAGTAATCAAGACTATGTGATATTTGTGACGAGATAGATATGGAAATCCATGAAACAGAATAGAGAACCCAGAAATAGAGCCTCACAAATATCCCCAACTGATTGTTTATAAAAGTGCAAAAACAATTCAATGGAGGAAGGATAGCCTTTTCAACAAATAGTGCTGGAGTATTTAGACATGCACATGCACACACACAAATGAACCTTGACCTAAGTCTCACACCTTATAAAAAATTAACTCAGGCTAGGTGTGGTGGCTCATGCCTGAAATCCCAGCAATTTGGGAGGATGGCGTGGGAGGATCAGTTGCAGCCAGGAGTTGGAGACCAGCCTGAGCAGCATAGCAAGACCCTGTCTCTACAAAAAATAAAAAAATTTGCCAAGTGTGGTGGTGTGCACCTGTAGTCCCAGCTACTCACTTGAACCTGGGGATACAAGGTTGCAGTGCACTGCACTCCAGCCTGAGTGACAGAGCAGGACCCTTAAATGTAAAATGTAAAGCCATAACATTTTAGCAAAAATTCTTGCAGAAATTCTTGGGACTTAGGAGTAAGAAAAGAATTTTTGGACTTGACACTAAAGGCAAACTCCATAAAAGGAAAAACTGATTTATTAAACTTTATCAAATTTAAAAACTTCCTCTATAATAGTTCCTGTTTTGTTAATAGGATGAAAAGATAATCTACATTCTGGGAGAATATATTTGCAAACCACTTATCTGACAGAATATTTTTTCTAGAATATATAAAGAATGCTCAATATTCAACAGTTAAAAACACACAATCCAATTAGAATTAGAAAATGGCCAAAGATACGAACAAAGAGAATACACTGATGGCAAATACACACATGAAAAGATGTTCGGCATCATTAGCCTTTAGGGAAAGCAAATTCAATCCATAATGAGATATCACTACACACCTAACAATGGCTAAAATAAAAAATATTGGCAATACCAAATGCTGGGGAGGATGCAGAGCAACAGGATCACTCATACATTACTGGTGGAAAATAGTTTGTCGGTTTCTTAAAAAACTGAAACTAAACATGACTCAGCAATTGCATTCCTGGGCATTTATCTTAGAGAAGTAAAAACTTATGTTCACGAAAAAACCTGCACATAAATGTTTATAACAGTTTATTCATAACAGCCCAAAACTGCAAACAACACTTATGTTCTTTTATGAGTGAATGGTTAAAAAAAATCCACTCCATGGAATATTATTTGCTATGGCTTAAATGTTTTTTTCTATCCAAAATTCACGTTGAAATTTAATTACCAATGCAATAGTTTTAAGAGATAGGGCCTTCAGGAGGTGATTAGGTCACAAGGGCTTTTCCCTCAATCCATGAGTGGATTAATAAAATGTGGTATATGTATACCATGGAGTTCCACTCAGCCACAAAAAACAGTGGTGATCTAGCACCTCTTGTATTATCCTGCATAGAGCTGGAGCCCATTCTACTAAGAGAAGTATCACGAGAATGGGAAAACAAGCATCCCATGTACTCATGATCAAATTGGTATTAACTGGTCAACACTAATGTACACATATCGTACTAACATTCATGGGGTGTCAGGCAGTTGGGAGCGGGGAGGAGGGGATGGGTATATTCACATTTAATGGGTGCAGTGTGCACTGTCTGGGAGATGGACACGCTTGAAGCTCTGACTCGGGTGGGGCAAAGGCAATATATGTAACCTAAACATTTGTACCCCCATAATATGCTGAAATAAAAGAAATTTTCTATGTATTCAAAATAAAAAAATGGAATGGTAAAGATATTGACGAATAGCAATTTGAATTATAATGGTAATTCTGTAGTATTTTATCTAGTTTGTATATTTATTTTATTTCATTTTTGGTTTGTGTATTTAACATTTAAATATATTGTTCTAGGAATTGTTTGATAAAACTAGAAAATAAAGAGAAATTATGATTATCATTTGTTCACTATTCAGATTCTCATCTCTGAATCATTTCACTGACAGAAATATTTGATAAGTTCGCTTGGTTTCCTCTAAGCCATTTTTGGAATGTCTTCCATGGGTAGATGCCACGCATTTGAAACATAAATGCTGTAAAAATTAACCCGCCTAGCACTACCGCTGTTGCGACAGCAATAAGAGTGTGTCCTGGAAATGGCAATGGTACTTCATCAACATAAATCTGCAACAGAAGAAGCAAAATCTTTAAGCTTTCTGAATCTAGTAATGCAAAATACCGAACATTACGTGATTCCCACAATTAATCACCTGGCAAAATTCTGCCTAGAGTTATACAAATATTCAGCATCCACAAAGCTTAGAAACAGTTTTGTAACGATCTGACAAGTAATAGCTTGCACGCAATAAATAGGAAGTAAGAATTCTCCTAGTCATCCTGTGCTGTAACCTTGTCTTTACTGGCAGAGGGAGGCAGATAGGACACTTGCACAGCAGGACAGCGTTCTGTATTCAGTCATGCAGAAGTGGGCGAATACTGTGGGAATGCAGAAGAGGGAATCCTACCTGCCTAGGGCACTTAGGGAATGCGCATTTGTTGTCATTTGTTGATCATTTTTTTCTTCAGAATTGATTATATTTTCCTAGTTCTTGGTATAGTGAGTAATTTTGGATTATATCCTAGAAATTTTGGATATTATGTTGTGAGACTCTGGTTCTTGTTAAAAATTCTCTGGAAAATGTTGATTGTTTATGTGTTTGTTTTGGCAGTCAATTGCACTGGTTGAGTTCAGATCACAAGTTATGCCTCACCTTCTGTGCATGGTAGTTCCAATGTCAGCTCAGTTTTCTAAGCTATTGCTATGTTATTTGTGTCTTCCTAGTACATGTGCCACTCAGGAGTTGTTCTGGAACTAGATGGTGTTTATATTGAAGTTTTATTTCAAAGCCTTTGTGATGCTTCTTTAGGTGTGTTCTGCTCATGTGCATCTTGGTACTTGTGCTAGTTTATGTGCAGAATCAGGAATCCCCTTCTCTAGCTCTCTTAGGGATTTCCCCCACACTCTCCACTCCTAGAGGCCTTTTTACCTAGTTTTCGGGGAAGAAAGCTGAGATTGTATGAAAATTTTAGTCCCCTGTGCTATTGTGCTATTTCCACAACTGGGGCTGCCTTTGGGAAAAGACGTGACAAAAGGGAGAAAAAAGTAACGGATTTTCTCTCCCTCTCCTCATGGGACAGGCATATCTTTTCCTAGTTCCTCTATCTAGTGGGATAGATATTCTCTCGGGGTTTTAGATATTTGCACTGCTGCCATGGCCACCCACCACTGCAGTAGTGCAGGGTCACTAGTGGGGCTGGCCTTGGAGCAGGCCAGGACGGAAGGGAGGGGAGAGGGAGAGAGGGTGGGGAGAAGACAGAGGAGAGAGAGAGAGAGAATGTTAATGTGGCATCAGTATTTGACAATGAATGAGTCATCGATCAATTTTTATCAAATCCTCATTCCTCCCATGCCTCACAGGCAGCATATGTCATTATATGAATAGGCAAAAACAAGTTGTTGCTTTTGTGTGATGATTTGGGGTAACTGATTTTGGTTCCCAATTCTTTTGGATCTTGAAGGCCTTTGGAATATTTAAGACCCTATTACTACAATTCAAATAGCCAAAAGAAGGATAATACTGGAAAGTAAAGTGTTATAGACATATGTCCTGTGGAGAGGCAGGGATGACAGGAAGAGTATTAAAAGTCAGAAGGCCAAGCTAAACATGGAAGGTGGCAAGGAAACAAAACCAAATACAGCCACTTATTAAAATTCTCCTAGCATCAGTAGTGCTGGCACCTGTCATGCACCCTAGCTTTACCACTACTGACAACGTCATTGCCAGTCTCTAGAATCCCCTGTCTCTAAGCCTTGTCTATCACACAAATTCTGCCAATTTTTTCTCTTCAGGCTCTTGGATTGATGCTTGTCATGTTGTTTCCCCAACAATCACTCCATTTGATATCTTGTAGATTCACTATACCTGAAATTCTTCAACTAAGTTGCAAAAAGTGACCCCTGGAACAACAGTCACTCGAAAGTGAAAAAGCTCAGAGCCCTGTGGAGAAAACACACCCAGTCATTAGCAGAATCAATGGTATATTCCTTCAAGTAAAAATATACCCCGGGGCCACTTTCCCTATAGATGTTGCATAAGAAATTCCCATCCCTTTCCTAAGGCTCTTGAACAAACACGTCATGTATCAACTTAAAAAGAGGGATTGAAACAGAGGGATTCAATAGCTGATATTTGTATATTATATATAATATATACAATAATATGTATATATTAGAATGAGGAAACAAGAACACAAAACAAAACAAAAACATAAAACAAAACAAAAACAGAAAAGCTAACTTGGTCTTGATGAGCACTTGGGCTAATCCTTATGTTTATCGTTTTGTTATGTCCTCTAATTTTGATTGCTTTTCACAATTACCTGGATTATATCAACTTCATGTGTTCTTATGGGCAGCTGGAACTAGAAGACATGTGCCTGTTTATATCAAGGTGAAATAATGAGCCCATTTCTTCCCTCTAACTTTTCTGTTCCACTTTACTAGATAATCTGTCTTGCTTATCAGCTTAAAAAACCAGTAAGTTAATGTTAAGTTCAACTTTCAGACACCTTGAGAATTAATAACACCAAGGGAAACTGAAGAAAAAGAAACCCTCTCCATATACTTTAAAGTTGCTATTCCCACCGTTCATGGATACCTATACTTTAAAACTAAAACCAATGTTAGTTTAGGAATATATGTCTTATCTAAACACAACATAGTAAAAACAAAAATGCTGTCAACTTACCTTTATACTTAAATTGAGACCTAAAGGATTATACACTGAAGCATGAAGAATTGGTTCTAAATGATCTCTCATTTTGTGAACATTTTCTGGTACAGTATGTTCTAAAAATGCATGAAATTTATTTTAAGCACACATGTTATTTTCTCATTGTGCATAAAATCTGTTACATACATTAAGGTACAATTAAAGATTCCATTCTATAACATGACTAAATTATCCTATACTTTCGGTTCTTGTTGGCTTTGTAAAAGATATATTTAAGGGAAATTAGGCTCGATATCTCCCATTGCCTTCGTGGGTATCCTCAAGAAGGACAAGACTTCTGACCACCTTTAAGCTGACCTTTTTCTCCTAGCTCCATGGTCATGACCTGTCTTGATTTGCACATTCCTTATGTTTTTGTTAGTAAGATCATCTCAGGACCTCCTTAGTGGTGGGTAAATGATTTTCAATAAGGCAGCAGTAAAGTTTTACAATAGGATTACTAAAATCTTTTCCGAAAGAAGTGATCAGTTACTCTTGCCTTTCCTATCTTCCTCTCTAAAACCAGATAGGTAGTGTAGGGGTTAGAAATTGCAGTGGTGTAATGGTACACAGGATCTAAAGGGAAAAAAAAGCTCTGATTATAGCATTTGCTAATTTCCATGGTGTAAATACTCTCGCCATGGCTAATTTCAATGGTTTAACAACCAGCTTGTAAAATGCTTCAATATTCAACAATCAATACCCCAAATCCGGTGAAAACAGCCTCCAGTACACCACAGAAAATTGGAATGTTAGTTAAAGCAAAATATTTAGTAGTTTTACTTTGCTAGATTTTTCATTTCAAAAATGCATGTTTGTTAGAGTAAGGCTTACTGAATACCAAATGTCTGGATATTAAGTACCATACTAATGATTGATAAAAATTTCTATTTAGTTAATTCTATCTATCTATCCATCTATCCATCTATCTATCTATCAATCTCTTCGAAGTATTTCATATATGAACAAACACACAATGTGAAACAGAAAGTTATATATTTGAGGTAAAATTGGACTGAGGTAAATACCTTATTTAAAAATATTTCTGCATCTTTTCAATTATTTTACCATAAAAATCTTTAAGAAGCTTTACTCACATAATTAGAAGATAGATCCTAAAGATTACTGGCAACACCTTGTATAACCTCCTCTGTCATACTGAATAAACAGTGAAAGGAGACACTAGGCCAGCATGTAGCACAAAGTCAATCAATCATTGCTGCTACTAATCCACAAAATGGCTTTCAAATTTTTTGCAATTTAAATTCCTCCAAAATGCTTTTATGCCACAGAATGCAGGTCACTGGAAGTGATGATGAAATAAGAGGAAAACAATAGAAGTAAACAGCAATGTGCCAACTGATTTGAATCGTTTTCTAAAGAACTCCTGGCTATCTCCTGTGTAGACAGGCTTTGTAAACCACTGACCTTTGTAAACCGTTAATAACATTACTTATAAAATGAAATGATTCTAGAAGAAACCAAACCCTACTTAGATTCCAGTTTTTCCTCATATTCACTTCAGTCACAGTAACCAGGTATGGAGATTTCACTGGGACACGTCCATTCTCATTAGAAATTTCCAAAGAAATCGGATATTGTGTAACTGGAAACTTAAAACGAGGAACCTAAAATATAAATTCCAAGAATGAATGTAAATTTGGAAAATTCAATAGTAACTTCATTTCCTGGTAAAGAATGAGTACATACATGCTCAATAGTTTGGCTTTTTAATGAAATGTGCTTCTTAGGGTTTCTGTCTTTTCAGGCATGAAAAATTCTTGCCTTATAGTAGAATCAATGTGAACTCCAAAGGCAGTAAATACTGTTGTAACAAAGCTCGTAACTTCTATTGGCCTTTTTCATGGGAAATTATGATGTCATTCAAACTTGTTTCGGCCAAACCATATCCTGTGAGGCCCTGTATGAACTGGGTATCACCCATCTCCCTCTCGCCACTCTTCTGGCCAGTCACAGTCTTCTAGGCATAATCTGTAAACGCAGCCTCTGGAGTTCAATTCCAGCCCCAATGCATGTTAACAGTGAGGTCTTTGGCTAATTGCCTGACTTCTCTGTGACTCAAATTACATGAGACAAATCATGGAGAGGGCTTAGAGTACCATTTAGTAGATAACAAATGCTCAAGAAATATCATTTTAGTTCAGCAAGGGGCTATATAATAACAACCCTTATAATTTACTGAATGCTGACTCTATGCCCAACATATAATATACAGGACTATAATATATAGTCTCTCTATATAAGACAGTCTATGTATCGTATATAGTATTATATACAGTCTATATAATATATAGTGTCTCTCTCTCTCTATAGTCTTACAAAGGCTTTGAAATGGATCTGCTTGAACATTATACCAATTGCACATTTGACTCTGCTAATGTAAGCACCCATGTTAATTTGAGATACATTTGAGTATTTTGATACTAACAGAATGAAATATTATGTGACACAGAACCCATTCTCTTAACTATCCTATTACAATGTCTTTTATTTGTCACTACCACCAGACTGAGCTCCTTGATTACAAGGACTTTGACGTCTATATTCCAAGAACCTGATACACATTAGATACTCAAAATTTTTTCGAATGAATCAATATTTACCATAATCTAGTATAATGTTTTACAGGCTACAAATTGCTTTCATATAGATAGGGGCATGTGTGTGTGTGAGTGTGTATTTTTATATCTTTACAAGAATCCTGTGAAGAGGACAGAGCAGGGCAGGTATTATTTTATTTTACATATGAGGTTCATTAATTTGTCTAGTACATTTAAATCCAGATATTTCTAGCTCTGTGTCATATTTAGTTCTGTCATAACATGATATTATTTCTATGTCTTAGTTTTCATGTTTAAGCAAAAGGCACATTTCAAAATCTTATTGATATGAAATTAAAAATTATCTTACTTTTTCTCTGCAATCTGAGAAAGCAACAGCATGTGAAAACTTCTGATCATTTGTGCAATTACACTCCTCCCGAGTAGAAACATTAGCACACTGTTTGAATTTACCAGCTTTCTGCAAACAGAAATAACAGGTTGACTTGCTTTTTTGTGTTGTAGGGTTTCGGTAAACTGAGTAAATGTTCAGGCCGGGCGCGGTGGCTCACTCAATCCTAGCACTCTGGGAGGCCGAGGCGGGCGGATCGTCCTGAGCTCAGGAGTTCGAGACCAGCCTGAGCAAGAGCAAGACCCCCGTCTCTACTAAAAATAGAAAGAAATTAATTGGACAACTAAAAATATATAGAAAAAATTAGCCGGGCATGGTGGCATATGCCTGTAGTCCCAGCTACTCAGGAGGCTGAGGCAGGAGGATTGCTTGAGCCCAGGAGTTTGAGGTTGCTGTGAGCTAGGATGACGCCACAGGCACTCTAGCCCGGGCAACAGAGTGAGACTCTGTCTCAAAAAAAAAAAAAAACAAAACAAAAAACTGAGTAAATGTTCAATAAATAAATAAAATTCCCAAGAAGTTAAAAGGGATAAAAATCCATTAATTAAGAGAACAAGTACAATATTTCTGAATTTCGATTGTCTCCTTGCTTGGTACTTTGAACCCTGGTTTCACTCAGGGGCTTGCCAGTTCAGCTCCCCGTGGTTGCGCAGGACCTGGAAAGCCTGCCTCCTTCTGAGTCAGGACGCCAAACTCACTGCTTCTGGCCCCTCCCATCGCAGGCACACAAATGGAGACTGCAGGGAACAGACTTGAGAGTATGGGCTTGCAGACTCTACAGCACACTCCCCAAACATACTACTTCATGTTTGTCTTTTTTCATGGCATTCATTAATGATACGTAAAATCTCCACCGTCTGTTCATTTGTCATTCGTTTTTACTTGATCACTCTTGCCATTGGTTTATTTTATTATTATTATTTTTAAATTGGCTTTTGATTTTGATAATCAACTCTATTTTAAAAAATAATATCCTTCCTTCAACTTTCTTTAGGATTTCCCTCCTAGCTTTTTTTCTTCTTTTTATTGAAAAAAAATTCACCTTTTTAACCATTTTAAAGTGTACGACACAGTGGGTTTTAGTGTATTCAAAATGTTAGTCAACCATCACCACAATCTACTTCCAGAACATTTTCATCGCTCCCAAAAGAAACTCTGTATCCATTAGCGGTCACTCTCCATTTCCCTCTTCCCTTAGCCCATGGCAACCACTAATTTATTTTCTATCTCTGTGAATTTCCCTATCTGGGCATTTCATATAAATGGAAATATTCAATATGTGGCCTTTTGCGTCTGGCTTCTTCCACTTAGTATATTATATCTGAGTTTCATCCATGTTGTAGCATACATCAGTACTTTTTTCCTTTTATGGCTGAATAATATTCCATTGAATGGATATAGCATATTTTGTTTATCCATTCGTTACTTAAAGAACATTTGATTGTTTCCACTTTTTGGCTACTATGAATAATGCTGCTCTGAAGTTTTTGTTTGAACCTATGTTTTCAATTCTCTTAGATATATCTGGTAGCAGAGTGGCTGGGTCATATAGTAATTCTATGTTTAGCTTTTGAAGAACTGTCAAACTGTTATCCATAGCAGCTGTACCATTTTACATTCCCACCAGCAATGTATGAGGGTTCCAATTTCTCCACATTCTTGCCAACACTTATTTTCATATTATTTTTCAATGTTATTATAATTTTAATATTATTATCGCTATCCTAATGGCTGTGAAATGGTATCTCTTTGTGGTTTTGATTTGTGTTTCTCTAATGACTAATGATGTTGACCATCTTTTCATGGGCTTGTTGGCCACTTGTATATCTTTTTTGGAGAAATGTCTATTCGAGACTTCATCCATTTCTAATTGGGCAGTTTGTCTTTTTTGTTATTGAGTTGTAAGAATAGTTTATATAGTCTGGACATTTGACCCTTACCAGATATGCATTTTACTTTATAGAAATACAACTGATTATAGTATATTGTGGAACTCATTTATTAATAGTTCTATTAGTTTTAGTTTTGTGTGTGTGTGTGTGTGCATGTGTGTGTTGTGTGTGTTTTGGGATTTTCTGTATATAATATCATGTCATCTGCAAGCAATGGTAGTTTTACTTTTTTCTTTCAAACATGGATGCCTTTTGTTTATTTTCTTGCCTAATTGTCATGGCTGAAACTTCCAGTAACATACTTAATAGAAGTGGAAAGAGCCTTATTTTGTTCCTGATGTTAGGGGGAAAGCTTTCAGTCTTTCATTATTTGTATGATGTTAACAGTAGGTTAATGAAAACAACGTTTAGGCATAAGCATTTGTAGATGCCCTTTATCGGGTTGAGAAAGTTTCCTTTTTTCACAGTTTGGTTTTTTTTTTTTCATGAAAGGGTGTTGAATTTTGTCAAATGCCTTTTCTAAGGCATTTGAGATGATCATCTGATTTCTCCCTCATTAGTCTCTTAATGTGGTGTATTATATTGATTAATTTTCTTATGTTGAACCACCCTTGCATTCCTGTGACAAATCCCACTTGGTCATTGTGTATAATCTTTTTTAATATGCTGTTAGATTTGGTTTGCTGGTATTTTATTGGGGAGTTTTGCAACTATATTTATAAGGAATATTGGTCTGTAATTTTCTTTTCTTGTGATGTCTTTATCTGGGTTTAGTATTGGACCTAATAGAATAAGTCAGGAAGTAATCCCTCCTATTCTATTTTTGGAAGAGTTTGAGAAGGATTGGTCTTAATTCTTCTTTAAATGTTTAGAAGAATTCACTAGTGAAGCCATTCATTTCTGGACTTTTCTTTGTTTGGAGGTTTTTGATTACTGATACAATTTCTTTACCTGTCTTAGGGCTGTTGAGGTTTTCTATTTCATCTTGAGTCAGCTTAGGTAATTTCTATGTTTCCATAAATTTGTCCATTTTATCTAGGTTATTTAATTTTTTGGCATACAATTGTTCACAGTACCAGCATACCTCAGAGATATTGTGAGTTCAGTTCCAGACCATTGCAATAAAACAAATATTGCAGTAAAGCAAGTCACACAAGTTTCTGGTTTCCCAATGCATATAAAACCTATGTTTACACTATTCTGTAGTCTATTAAGTGTGCAATAACATTATGTGTAATAAAACAATGTATATATCTTAATTAAAAATACCTTATTGCTAAAAATGGTAATGATCATCTGAGCCTTCAGTGAGTCATAATCTTTTTGATACCTTGATATTGATGGCTGCTGACTAATCAGGGTGGTGGTTGCTGAAGGCTGGGGTGACTGTGGCAATTTCTTAAAATAAGACAACAATGAAGTTTACCATATTGATTGATTCTTCCTTTCACAAAGGATTTGTCTGTAGCATGCAATGCTATCTAATAGTATTTTACCCACAGTAGAACATTTATCAAAATTAGAGTCAATCCTCTCAAACCCTGCTACTGCTTTATCAATTAAGTTTACGTAATATTTGAAATCTTTTGATGTCATTTTAACAATGTTCATAGCATCTTCATCAGTTGCAGTTTCCATCTGAAGAAATCACTTTCTTTGCTCATCCGTAAGAAGTAACTCCTCATTCATTCAAGTTTGATCATGAGATTGCAGCAATTCAATCACATCTACAGGCTCCATGTCTAATTCCAGTTCTCTTGCTATTTCTGCCACATCTGCAATCACTTCCTCCACTAAAGTCTTGAACCCCTCAAAGTCATCCATGAGATTTGGAATCAACTTCTTCCAAACTCCTGTTGATATTGCTATTTTGACCTCCTCTCATGCATAATGAATGTTCTTAATGGCATCTAGAATGGTGAATCCTTTCCAAAAGGTTTTCAATTGACCTTGAGCACATCTATCAGAGGAATGACTATCTATGGTGGCAATTGCCTTATGAAATGTATTTCTTAAATGATAGGACTCGAAAGTCAAAATTATTCCTTGACCCATGGGCTACAGAATGGATGCTGTGTTAGTAGGAACGCAAATAACATTTAGGCATTAGCATTAGGGCCTGCTGTCTTCAAACTTTCTCTTTCTCTCTTGCTCATTATGCTCCAGGCTGAACAGTCTTCTTCAAAGACACCGAGCCCTTCCCCACGTCCACCTTTGTGCATGGTGTTTCCTCAGCCTGGAATGCTCTCTGTCTCCTGTTTCCCTCTCTGTGCTACCATTCTCCCCTCCTTTGCTGGGTTAACCCCTATTCATCTTTCAGTCTTGACTCAGAAGCACTTCCTCAGGGATATGTTTCCTGACTTCCTGATACACAGTAATATTGCTTGTTTTGTGTCTAACTCTACTATTGGTCTATCTTAAACTTTAGGGTAAATAGAATCAACTGCAGAGATTTTTTAAAATGCAGATTTCGGGACTGTCTCCTACCCCATAGTTTCTGATTCAGCAGCTATGAGGTGAGATTGAGAAAGCTGCATTGTAAACATATTTTCACAGAATTCTGGTTCAGGTTATACAGGGCCATACTGTTTAGAAGCACTGCACTAGAAGACACAGTTTAATTTGTATAACTTTGTGTTTAATACCTATTCTCCTCTATTAGAGTCCACAAAGATACCATGTTTATCTTGTTCACTGCTATATTCTCAGAGTGTATAGTGCCTGATAACAGCGGAAATGCTGAAATTAACATTTGTTGGATGCATAAAAGGTGCATTTAAACCATCTTATTTACTTAGGTATAAATTAGACATGTTTCTTATTTCACTTTCAAGAAAATCCTTGGGGAAAACCCCAGAAAACTAGAGATTTCCACGTAAGTGTAGTAAAGTTGTATTTCAATAGAGGAAGTGCTTCTAGTGACACAGTAGGGTTTGTCTTTGGGAGAAACTGGAATTGGAGAGGAACTCAGTATCCTAGTTACTCAGAAGCTTCTTAACCTGAAATCCAAGATTTAACAAGAAGTCTGCTAACCTCTTAACACACACGCGAGTGCGCCTGTGTGTGTAATGTGTATTACTAGTTTGTTCAACAATTTTTAAGCATTCCCTATGTCTGGCACTGTTCTGGGTACTGGGGATCCAGTACAGCAGAAAATAGATCAAAACCCCTGCCTATGAGCTTACCTGCTTATGAGGTCAGAAAGACAATAAATAAAATAAATGAGTAAAACATGTAAAATGGTAATGAGTGATATGGAGAAAAACAGTGCAGGGAAAGGGGATAGGGAGTGGGGGGACAATGGAGATGGGGTAACAATTCTAAGCAGAGTGGTCAGGGAGGGGCTGGCAATGATGGTGACATTTAAGCAAACACCTGAAGAAGGTGACAGAGTGAGCCATGTGAGATATCTGGCAGAGGAACATTCCAGACAGGGATTTTCTGCAACTGCAAAGGCCCCGAGACGGAAATATGTCTGGCATATTTGAGAAACAGCGAAGAGGCCAGTGTGGCTACAGCAGAGTAAGCTGGGGAATCAGGTCAGATGTAATGCCAAGGCCAAATCATGGAGGATCTTATAAACCATCGCAAGAATTTGGTTTTCACTCTGAATGAGATGGGAAGGCGGTGGAGAGCTGTGAACAAAAGAAACACCAATTTTATGTGTTTGTGTGTGTGCACGTATGTCTGAGTAGATATGACTATCTATTTGTATCAGTAGGGGCAGGTAGGGGCATTTGTCTGGAGAGAGATTACACAGGCATCTTTGGAGTTTCCTGGAGAAGCTACTCCATGCTGTACTTTTCCTCTGAATCTAATGGCTCCTCTCTGTTCTCTCTGCTTCACTCATTCTACCCTGAGAGAGGCAGGGTGCTGCTGGGTTTGGTTATTTTCTAGGCAGAATCTTAGCAGGAGTTTAAATGTGCCTACATTGGAGTGAACAGTCTTCTTTCCTCTTGGACATCATTCCTTTCACAGGGCTGAAGATGTGAGACAGGTCTGGGGGCTCCTTTCATTTGAGAAAAGATGCTCTCACCCCACCTATGAAATCCAAGTGGTAGCTAGGGAGAGTCAAGGGGAAGGAGTCCATTTATACTTCTTAACTCCAAAACCATATCCAGGAATAGATGTAAAAGGAGGCAGTCTAAACCAGAAGGAGGAGGAACAGGAGTAGTAGCAGTATTACTACTACTACTACTATAACTGCTATTACTACTAGCTGTACCTTATCATTTAATCCCCACAGCTAGGTCCGTATGTAATTTTACTGAATGATTTATTGAATTCCAATAAATGCTAGTTTATTTGTAGAAAAATTAATTACCTTTGATTTGTGAAATAGATTTCTTGGTATGGGTTTGCTAGGATCTGCATGATAAAAATTATCTGTGAGTGGAATAGCAATTCCCATATTAGATGGAGGCCTGTAGTTTATCTGCAAGTGATTAAACAAAGAAAATGTACAATTCACTATTATTTAAGTCTTTAATTTAAATAGCTTGATTTTTCAGAAAACCAATCAATGCAAAAATTCCATTTTTAGCTCTATGTATTAAAGTAAATTTCTCTCCCCCAATATTCCTGCCCTTCATTTTCTGGAATTTCAACAACCTCAACCCATGGCAATGTAACTTGGAACTTGGAAATAAATGAAAAATAATTTTAGTACCTAAAATAGTTGCCATAAAGTCAGTGCAATAAAGTTTAAACACTTTATAAAAGAACCTTAGTGATGTAGTTAGTAAATAATTCTTCAAGTTTGGTTTTTGCTTTTTTTACAAAGAAAATTATAACTGATAAGTTAGTTGACAAAGAGTAATAATTTATATTTTAAAAAGAGTTGCAGACTCTGAGAAGGCCACAGTTAAAATTATTACATCAAAATGGGGCCAGTAAGATATATAGTTGACACTTGAACAACATGGGAGTTAGTGGCACCGACCCTGGCATAGTCAAAAATTCACATATAACTTTTGACTCCCCTAAAACTTAACCACTAATAGCCTCCTGTTGACCGGAAGCCTTATCAGTAACATAAACAGTTGATTAACACATCTTTTGTATGTTGTATGTATTATGTATTGTATTCTTACAATAGAGTAAGCTACAGACAAGGAAATATTATTAAGAAAATCATAAGGAAGAGAAAATACATTTACAGTACTGAACTGTATTTATGGATTTCATAAATTTATGCCATCTGTTTACAAGATGAACCATCTGTCTGAAATGGTAGGATACCATGACTGCAGACCTCAATCTATGATACATATCAAGCAATATAACTTTTTCTTGTAATGTCATAACTTTGCTTCTTCAGAGAACTTCCAGCATCACTAGTAGCACTTTGTATGGGTCCTATGGCATTATTCAAGCTTTAAGATATTGTGCTAAACACAACGAAAGATACTACTTGAGAACCCGAGAGCTCACTTTTTACTGCAATATGCAATTTACTAGAGAGACAACTGCTCACAGGGCGATGATTAGCATCACACAGCATTTTTAAGTGAATACTAGAGACACCTGAGCTCACTGCAATAGCAAGAGGAGGTGGCTACAAAATTATTACAGTAGTACTGTATGTACTATAGTTAATTTTATGCAGTTATGATTTAATACTGCATCTTAACATTTGCTTACATTCCTCTTGACTGCAAATGGTGCTATGAACAGTCTATAAATGTTTGTGTAAGATTTGATAAATTTTAACTTTTATAATATATTTATATATAGTTTATGGTAGTAAATCATGAAACAGAATAGAATCTACCTATATTTTATGCATTCATGACATACCTTTTTCATAATTTTTTGATATTTCTAAGCTATGAGGTTCATCTGCAAATTTTTTTAAATTGTTGAAAACCTCCAAAAAATTTTCCAGTATATTTATTGAAAAAAAATCCAAGTGTAGTGGATCCACACAATTAAAACCCATGTTGTTCAAGGGTCAATTGTATCAGTTTGGGACAAGTCAGTGTAAGGGCAAATTGCTGTATACATCACAGAAGCTCAAGATGATACCACATATTATAGCATAAAATAATATTAATAATGATGAGACTAAGTTACCAAGAAAAGTCATTATTCCGGGAAGGTTTTATATTTTAGAAATAATCATCACATCCTCAAAATGACATGAGAATTGAAAAATAATGGTGAAGCATTTTGAACAGCTCAGAAAAGAAATGCTAAAATTAATAGCCAGGCAATCATAGAAAAGTCATATAGCACTGGTACTCTTAAACCAATATACTGAGATCTTTTACCGGCAAAGTTTTGATTAGGTTAAAACCCTGACTGTCTCTGTGAACTCCACTAATCCAGTCTTCAAGTGGGATAAGTGTGCTAGGAATGTGATGCATAGATCTGAGATAACTACAGCTGCTTTTCAGCGTTGGCACGATTGTTGTAACAAAGCACTCAGCAGATGCTCCCCAGACAATAAATGCCAGTGAAGTTGAACCCTGGAAATATCCAAATAAATAAAGGTTATTTAAAGTAACTGTTATGCACTGTGTCCACCCAAAATTCATATGTTGAAGTCCTAACCCCCTGGACCTCAGAATGTGACTGTATTTGGAGACAGGGCCTTTGAAGAGGTAGTTAAGGTAAAGGGAGATCATTCAGGTGGGCCCTAGTCCAATATTCCTGGTGTCCTTATCAGAAGGACAAATATTCTCTCTTCTTATAAGAAGAGGAGATTAGGAAATAGACAACACAAAGACCGAGTGGTGACCACATGAGGACACAGCAAGAAGATGGCCACCTGCAAGCCAAGAAGAGGGGCCTCAAAAGAAACCAACCCTGCCAGTATCTGGTGGCCTCTAGAACTGTAAGAAAATAAATTTCTGCTGTTTTAGTCACCAAGTCTGTGGCATCTTGTTGTGGCAGACCTAGAAAATTAATATAGTAACCAACCAAAGAATATAGAAAAAGAAAAGAAATAGACTGACAATAGAAAAAGTTCGACCATAAAGATCTGCTTGAGAATAAATCATAACAGCAAACGTATTGTTTTCTAGGAAGAAATATATTCCAATCTAATTGGTTTTGGGAAATATATTAAAATAAGCAAGGATCAAGAACATGAGGACTGTAATTAACAATGGTGTATTATATTCAGTGTTTTTGCTAAATGAGTAGATTACAGCTGCTCTTGTCACAGCAGGGAAAAATGTGTACCTGTGTGAGATGATGCATGGTGTCCTATGTGAGATATTTGTTCCACCATAGTAATTATTTTACTACATATATGTACCTTATAAAATCAAGCTGTATACCTTAAATATTGTGTAATAAAATTTATTTAAAAATATTTTTAAAAAGAAGGACTTATTAAATAAATACCATTATTATATCCAACTCTCTCATTCACTGATGTGTGCCTGAATATTTGCTTTGATGATATGAATAAAATAGCTTTGATCGGTATACATTTTGAAAAAAATTATTCACTTAGCAATCCCTATATTTCATAAAGATAAGGTTTTGGTAGGATTTATGCACAGTAAATACATTTTATCCTTGAACAATATTAAACATTCAATAACATTTGATAAATTGTTTGAAATTTTTAAGTATTTTTGGAACTTTAAAAACGTATAGATGTTAATAACTGTAGTGATGTAGTAGCTTCTGGTGGTGGTAGTCCTGC
Source organism: Indri indri (assembly GCA_004363605.1). NCBI lineage: Eukaryota > Metazoa > Chordata > Mammalia > Primates > Indriidae > Indri > Indri indri. The sequence continues at coordinate 18,191 of RJWJ010007269.1, read as the reverse complement.
CCCAGCTCCCATAATTTGAAGCCATTACAAATGATGTATTTTTATGTTCTTTTGCCAAACTAAGCAGAGTTCTATTGTTAAAGGAAATACAGGGGCCTAAAGATGTAAGTTAAGAAAGATACAAAAAAGCAAACAGAAAAATCCAGAATGTTGGACATCTAATAGTACAACTTTTAAAGGAATATTTGCAAAAATTATAGATTGAACCATATAAAACCAATATTCTACTGTTTTTGGTCTACAGAAGGGTAATTTCATATAGCTCAACTTAATATTTTTGTGGTGAAAAAATATTTTATCTGAAATGTACAATTTCCTTTAGTTTCATTTCAATTTTTCTTTTGTTAAGCTGGGTAAATATATATATATAACGTTTTAAAAATATGCAGAGCATAAACCTATTTTTATAACATTATTACCATTTTCCTTCAATCTATTCATCCTGACTATATGTTCTTATAATGTGTCCTTATAAACAGGTATTTAAAATAATGCTCGTGTCAATAATAGTTGTTTTAAAAAATTTTTGTAAGCTTAATAGACTTTTTATAATTAAAGAAAATCTTACTTGACGTAAAGCTTTGCTAGCTACAGAAATTTTCATTAGATAACTATCAGTGTCATCAAAAGTGCCTTGAGCCCTAACTTCCAATAAAGTTGGGTTTCCAACTAACACTTTCAGTAGTGGTACTTCAAGTGTTCGAAGACCTATGGAAACAAAGTCAACAGTTAATATTACATAATGAAAGTTGTAAACTCAATTTAACAATGATTGGCTAACCAGGATTTTAGAATATCTACAGAATCTATTATGAAGGATGCATAATGGCTGCACATATAGTTAGCAATTTACATAGAATCAACTTTAATAGTTCTTAGAGAAATTTATCTTTACAAATATTTTCTCAGAAAAACATTGCTCCCTTCTATGGCTCATTCCTCTGCCAGGTTCTCAAATGCATACCAAGGTCTCTTGGATAATACTGGTTACACTGAGTTAGTTGATTTAGCAGAAAAAAAATGAAGAGTACATCCTGAATTTAAAGGGCTGCCAGTCAATTACTTGCTGAGAGAAAACTCTTGGGCATTTCCAACAAAATATGACACCAGGCTAATTTCTGCCTCCAGATCATCAGTTTGCAACCTTGCCATGCTGAAAACGTTCAAGGAAAATGAGACTTGAAATACCATGTAGTCTAATTGCCATCTTTCATAACCAATAAACCAGAGCTGGTAAGTAATAAATGCTTTGCTTGAGGTCTCATCTGTAGCTGTTTCGCTTAAACCAAAATGATCTATCTGGCCAGGGCTTCCTAACCTTTAACTGAGGATTTTGTTAAAATGCAGATTGAGAAGGTCTGGAGTGCAGCCTGGGATTCTACATTTCTAGCAAGGGCCTTGGTGGTGCTAATGTGGGTCCAGGGACTACCCTTGAGGAGCACGGACTAGGCTTTTCTACAGTAAGAGGCAATTGAGTTGATTTGCTGATTACTATTTGCTTCCATCAAACTGAACAAGTATAAATAGTTGAGTCCTTTAACAACTAATTTGGTGTATTTTAAAGCTAAAATAATTATTTTATAAAACATTGTGGTATCAGTCCAGAATATAAAGAGATTACAATAGAATAGATTTTTAAAACCCAGAAATGGTCAAAATAATAGGTAAATTGTATACTAAGATAAAATTACATTTTGAAATCAGTGAACGAAAAGGACTAATGTTGGAGCAACTAGCTAACCATCTACAATATACCAAAACAAAAATCAGACAGCTTAAAGAATTAAATAGAAAGTTAAAACCATAAAATTAAAACTCAAATTATTTGAAGGGAATATGGACAATCAGTCATATAAACAACAAGAAAGAATCTATGAGGGTTTCAAACAGAAAGAAGTTTTTCAGGATATTTAGCACACAATATTGATGGTAATATATGTCCTCAAAATTTTTTTCAAAGCCTATAATTTTCATTTATATAAGTTGTACTTGGTTCCTTTTTTCAAATAAGACTTTTTAAAAAATTGCATTTTGTCCTTTCATTATGGTTCCTATATCTTCTTTTACTCTGAGAGTTTTATGCATACTTATTTTATAGTGTCTTTCTTATTTTTCTATTATCTCAAATTCTTGGAGTTTAAATTTTTCTGTTTCCTGTGCCTGTTGACTCTCTCTTACATTGGGTCATTTCCTTATATAGTTTTAAAATTTTTTCTCTCAGTTCATGTTCAGTGGAGATTGATTTTTCCATACTAGCCCACAATACCTGGTTATGAAAGCGTTCCCACAGAGGGTTTTGTGTGTGCTTATGCTGGGGCCCATGTGTTATCATTATTTCTCAGCTCGCGATTCCTGCATCTGGTAGGCAGTCCCTGGATGTGACACAGTCTTGGAGTTTGGGTTTTTTACAAGAGATTCTTTTTACCCCACTCTGAGCCCCATGAAGATGATAATACCCCCTTACTGCTTCTTTGGGTCAGTGGGTAGAGTTTTCCTAATCCCCTCTTCATGATCTGATGGTCCCAGCTTTCTTTAACAGTCTCAGTTCCAACTTCCTATCACAAAGTAAGAAGGCCCCAAATCAAACGTTCGGTCAATACTTGGGCATTAAAATCCATCACACTGCCTATATGGCCTGTATCTGAATGCCACATCCTTCAGGGAGCCATACATTAGCTAATTTTTTTGGCTTTGAGTTCCCTCCTCATTTCTGGTGATAAAATTTTCTTCTCTTTTCCTCCCTTTCTTCCCTACTCCCTCCCTTCCATCTTTCCTTCCTCTCTTTCTAGTTCAGTTATTTACTGAAATTTTTTGTTTTATTTTTCCAGCAATCTTTAATAACTTTTGAAATAAATAAATACCTGGAGAAATGCAGAAGAATATAAAATTCTATTTAAAAGCCATTTTTTGGCTTAAAACAAATGGAGTTGTCCTTTGGTATAAACAGGGGATTGGTTCTAGGACCCCTGTGTATACCAAAATCCATTCATACTCAAGTCCTACAGTGGGCCCTGAAGAATCCACATATATAGGAAAAGTCAGCCCTTCTGTGTATGTGGGTTTCACATCCCAAAAATACTGTATTTTCTATCTACTGGTTGAAAATATCCATGTACAAGTGGCTCTATGCAGTTCAAACCAGTGTTGTTCAAAGGTCAGCTGTATGTGAAATAAATATAATGCTATGAATGTAATTAAAAGGTTTTCATTTCAGAGGATGACGAAAACCTAAACTAAAATTCTGTGTAAACTTGGGCTGGTAACTTAACCTCATTTTCCTCATTTGTAAAATAAGGAGTATAATCTGTGTCTTCAGGATCACTATAAACATTACATAACATAAGGTATAAAAATAATTTAATCCATACCCTAGCACATAATAAGTGCTCAATAATTAGAAGCTAATATCGTTATTAGTAGAATGCCAACAATTATGGGAACCAAAGATAAAGTAAATATTAAAAAGTATATTTCACATTCACGAAAAGAATAACATCTCCTGTTGATATTTCCCAATAAAAACAAACTTACCTTTTGCATTAGGTATGATTTTAACTTTTAAAACCTGAGAGTTTCCCAGATCAATGTATTTCACCATGTTGATGGATAGTGACTCATTATGTTGAAACCAATAATTACATGGTTTTGAATATATAGTCCATGTTTGTCCATTCCTTTGCCCAAAGTTGTATAAAAACCAGGAGTCCTTTAGAAAGGTCACATTGCTGGATGCTCTGTTAGGCATTGTAGCAATAGCTAATGCATTCTTATCATCTAAAATGCTTGTGATCAGGAAGCTGCTGTGACCAGGAATCACCACAGTTTTCTCTATATCTGTATCTTCAAATGAGGCATTAGCAACTGGAGATAAAACAGAAAAGATCTGGTATAAAATAAAACAGCCAATGTTCACCAAGCATAGTGGTGTACATAACTAACAAATACACTATTTTAGCTTTTACGTTATTATCTTAACCAGACAACACATTTGCCAAATTTCAAGTTATAATTCAAATTATATTATAGAAAATTTATCATGGGTATGTCATGCACCTATACTTTAATGTTTACTATGAAACCATTCTATAAAATTATCAGCAGAAAATAAAACCATGTAGGGCTAAGTAAAGAAAGCTGATTACTATGGAACTGCAAAAAGATTTAATAACCTGGTATATTTATTGTGATTATACAAGAGAAGGATAAGGTAGCCAGTGTTTCCCAGTGCTTGAAGGTGTGCGTATTACATAAAAGGAGCTCAATAAATATTTGTTTAATGGATGAATAATTGTTCAACGAGAACACGAAGATTTAGAAGAAAAACCAGGGCGAAACCTTTAGGAACACCATCATTTAAGGAACGGGAAGGGAAAAAGATACTCTCAAGGAGACAAACAACTGGAGAAAATCCATTGGAGAAGATATCAGCGAAGCCAAAGGAAGGCTGTTTCAAAGAAAGGGAGGTCATCACTAACAAAATGTTTTTGATAGGTCATGAAACACACCAGCAATACTGTCTTAACTCTAAAAAAAACAATAAAAATAGAAGCAAGCCTCATAATTTCCTTAATTATGCACACATGCTCTAATTGCTCCTGATTTAAACAAACCAACAAAAATCCTTTCCAACATCCCCCCCTCACCTATAATATAACTTCCCCTCTCCTCTTTATAGTGAAACTCCCTGAAAGCATTACCTTTATTCACTGTCTTCAGTTCTTCTCTTCTCATAGTTCGTTGAACTCATTCCAATCAGACTTTTGTCCAGCCAACTACTCCACTACTCCAGCCAACAGCTTTTGTCAAGGTTGCCAATGACTTTCACACGGATCCACTGGCCAGTTTTCATTCCTCACCTTACCTGACCTATTGGTGGCATGTAACACAGAAGCACGTCTTCCTCACTTGGCTTCTGAGACACACTCTCTCTTAGTTCATCTCTGACCAAACCATTCAATCTCCTTTACAGATTCTCCCCCATTTCCCTGGATGGTAAAGGTTGGCATGCCTGGGATTAGACCCCAAACCTCTTTTTTTCCCTATCTCCACTCATTTTCCAGGTGTTCTTATTCGGTCTCATAGAACTATCATATCATATTAATACACATGCTGACAACTCTCAGATTTATATCTCCAGTCCAGACCTCTTCACTGAACTTCCAGACTTATATTCCTAAATGCCCATCTTATTCCTCTGACTGGATGAGTAACAGGCATCTTAAGTTTAATATGACCTCTCACCTGATTATTCCAACAGTCTCCATAGCTTATTTCCCTGCTTTCCTCCTTGCCTTCTCTCCATCACCTGCCCAGTCTGTTTTCACCACAGGCTCCAGAGTGATCTTGTTAAATCATAAGTCAGATCATGTCACTTTCTTTTCAAAACCCTCCAATAGCTTCTTGTTTCTCAGAGGAAAACCCAAATTCTTAGAATAAACTATATTAATTTTTGCTATGTTATCTATCAGCTTATCCTTTTAAATAGAAATAACCTACATAACAGTGATTCAAAATTATTTTATTATGTGGGGCAAAGTCTGTGTGAACTTCCTATTTTCTCTCACTGCTTCTGAGCATTGTTTAAGACAAAATAAACTCATAGGAATGAATGATAGGTGCTACTATTGATGAGATATCAATAAAGTTATAGCTAGGTTTTCTTATATTAGAAAAAAATAAATCCTCTTGGAACCTAAGTATATGTAAACTTAGGTAGTTTGCCAATTGGACTAAAGTTTGAAATCTATTGCTCTATAAATGAGCATAAAAAAATCTTCTCCAAAGATATTTTTTCTCGTTATCAGAGATGTATTATATTATTACACTTACTTTGTAAATCAAGTGTAAGTTTATAGAAGAAATTTCCAGTATAACTAATGGAAAGAGAACTAGACAAACAAGAGCTCTCATTCGCTTCTTCTATTCCAAAAGGCTCTATCATTTCTGCAATAGCTGAGGACAAAAATCCTTTAGGAGTGTCATGTTGCAGTATCTTTCTTATGTAAGCTTTCCCAGTTTTCCTAAAAACAAACCAACAATTGTTAAACAATTTGGATAAAACAGTGGTTTAAATGAGCCACTTTATGAGCAAACAATTTACAAACCCCTGAATAGCTAACTAATGAACATTTGATTAACATTTGTTCAACCTCACTAGTAGTCAATAAAATAGCTATTACAACAATGGCATATAATTTTTACCTCTAAAATTAGTAAAGATTTTTAAATGACAGGGTTCAGTAGTGGCGAGAATTGAGTGGAGATAGGCACTCATCTACTACTGATGGAATTATAAATTAATACAAGCTTCCTAGAAAGCAATTTGACATTATGCATTAAGAGCTCGACCATTATTTTTTCCCCTTTGATTCTATAATTCTATTAATATGGCTTGATTATAAGGAAATAACCTAAAACACAGGGAAAAGCTTTCTATACAAAGATATTCATCACAGCATTAAGGTAAAAATTAGAAATAAAGAATTGCCAACAATAGGAAAACTTAGTAAATGACAATGCATGACATACTTAGAGTAAACGCAAGTATTAAAGTGGAGTTTACAAAGAGCTTTTAATTATATAAGGAAAATGGTCATATTATAATGTTCAAATGAAAAAAGGTAAAAATGTTAAAATGTATGTAAAAAGGACTAATTGATAATACATCAAAGTATTAACAGTAATGATTTAAATTTTCTTTTTTATATTTGTCTGCCTTTCAGGAAATTTCTATAATGGGCATATATTAACTTTATAACCTATTTTTAAAATGTTAGCCTTGGATATCCACATACAAAAAAAATGAATTTAGACACAGACTTCAGAGCCTTCACAAAAATTAACTTGAAATGGATCACAGACTTAAATAAAATGTAGAACTAAAGCTACTAGAAGATATTAATAACATAGGAAAAAATCTAGATGACCTTGGGCATGACGATCACTTTTTTCCACAATTAAAAAAATTGTGTTAAAATGTGTGCTATGTTTGAACATGTCCCCCAGAGTTCCAATGCCACAGTGTTGAGGGGTGGGATCTTTAAAAGGTGATTAGGTCATGAGGGCTATGCCTTCTTGAATAGATTAATGCAATTATTGCAAGAGTGGGTTCCTGACAAAAGGATGAGTTAGGCCTGGTGGACTTGCATTTCTACCTTCTGCCATGGGGTGACACAGCAAGAAAGCCCTCCTCAGATGTGGGCCCCTCAACCTGGGACTTCCCAGCATCTTGAACTGTAAGAAATAAATTCATTTTCTTTATAAATTACCCAGTCTGTGATATTCTCTTACAGCGACACAAAACAGACTAAGACAATACACATAACAAAATTTGCCATCTTAATGCAATGACTTGTTAATACCACACCAAAGACAATCCATAAGAGAGAAAATTGATAGGCTGTACTTTATTAAAATAAAAACTTCTCTGTGAAAGACCTTATCAAGAGAATTAGAAGACAAACCACATACTAGGAGAAAGTATTTGCAAAAGACATCTTATAAAGTGCTGTTATCCAAAATAAACTGTAGGGGAGAGGGGGAAACACCCTCTTTTTTTTCTCTACCGTCCTAGGCTCTGTGACTGGAACCTTGAAAATTATACTGAGAAAAGACAGATTAACAAGAGAAAAACAAGCAGAGTTTGCTAACATGTGCCTTGTGTGTATTGTGCTTACATGTGTGAGAAATGTTAGCAATGAGTTACTAAAAGGAGTGGTTAGAACTTGGGGCTTATATAACCTCTTAACAAAGAATGATAAATTTTTAGAGAAGTGACAAGGCAAAGGAAAATGAGTTCAGATTTTTTCCAGTCAGCAAACTGTGGGAAGGTAAATAAATGTTGGAAACTAATGAAAGATAAGGCTACTTTGCTAAGGTTTTAGTATGTGGATTCCTCTCTGAGTCTCTGGGCTGATTAAGAGTCTAGATTTGTCTCAAGTGATTAAATATCATCCTGCCCATTTTGGTGGAGGGGGAAAGGATTTTTCTTGTGTCTGGTTCTTCTGAATAGCCTTCAGCTCAAAATACTCCCTATGCCAAGGTGGCATATTTGGGGATGGCATATTTTGATTCCCCTGTAAGTCAAACAACTCTTAAAATACCATAATAAGAAAACAAACAACCTGATTACAAAATGGGCCAAATACCTTAACACATACCTCACCAAAGAAGATATATGATGGCAAATAAGCATAGGAAAAGGTATTTCACATCATATGTCACCAGGGAAATGCAAATTATTAATAACTATGAGATACTACTTCATACCGATTAGAATGACAAAAATCCAAAATAGTGACAATACTTAATGCTGGTGAGTATGTGGAGTAACAGGAACTCTCAGTCATTGCTGATAGAAATGCAAAATGATATAGTCAGTTTGGACATTTCTTATAAAACTAAGCATACTTCTATCGTAGGATCTAGCAATATGCCTTGATATTTACCCAAATGAGTCAAAAACTTATGTCCACACAAAAACCTGCACATGGATGCTATAGTGGCTTTATTTATAATTGCCGAAACTTATCAATAGAAGCAACCAAGATGTCCTCCAGTAGGTGAATGGATAAATAAGCTGTGGTATATCCAGATGATGGAATATTATTCAGCATTAAAAAAGAAATGAGCTATCAAGCCATGAAAAGACTTGGAGGAAACTGAAGTGTGTACTATTGAGTGAAAGAAGCCAATCCAAAAAGACTACATACTGTGTGATTCCAACTATATGACATTCTGGAAAAGGAAAAACTATGAACACACAAAAAGATCATTGGTTGCCAGGGGTTGAGGGGGGAGAGGGATGAAGGGGCAGAACACAGACGATTTTTAGGGCAGTGAAACTCTTCTGTGTGATGCTATAATGATGGACACATGTCATTATACATTTGTCCAAACCCATAGAATGCACAACACCAAGAGTAAACCCTGATGCAGTCGTCCCCAACATTTTTGGCACCAGGGATCAGTTTCATGGAAGACAATTTTTCCACAGACCAGGGGGCGGGAGTGGGGGGAAGGTTTCAGGATGATTCAAGTGCATTATGTCTATTGTGCACATTATTTCTATTATTAGTACATTGTCACCTGCCACTCACTAATAGGGATTTGATATGAGTCTGCAAGCAATTGATTTATTATGGTCTCTGTGCAGTCAAACCTCTCTGCTAATGATAATCGGTATTTGCAGCCACTCCCCAGAGCTAGCATCACTGCCTCAGATCCACCTCAGATCACCAGGCATTAGATTCTCATAAGGAGCACATGACCTAGATCCTTCACATGTGCAGTTTACAGTAAGGTCCGTGCTATGAGAATCTAAGGCTGCTGCTGATCTGACAGGAGGCAGAGCTCAGGCAGTGATGCGAGCGATGGGGAGTGGCTATAAATACAGATAAAGCTTCGCTCACTCGCCTGCTGCTCATCTCCTGCTGTGCAGCCCAGTTCCTAACAGGCCACGGACTGGTACTGGTCCACAGCCTGGGGGTTGGAGACCACAGTTCTAATGTAAACTATGGACTGAGTGATAATGATGTGTTAATGTAGGTTTACCAATTGTAACAAATTTACCACACTTGTGCTGGATGTGGATAGTAGTGGAGGTTTTGTGTGTGTGTTAGGGAGGACAAGAGGTATATGGGAACTCTTTGTACTTTCTGCTGAATTTTGGTATAAAACTGCTTTATTTTGCTGTAAAACTGTAATTAATAAAAAATAAAGTGTACTAATGTTAAAAAGTTAACCTCTCTGAAGTCAATGGCCAATGGCCAGGCAGCCACCTTAATTCCTGAAGCTGTCTCCCCACATTGCTGGAGAAGTAAATGAGTCTTTTGCATTCGAGTATAAGATTGCTCTTGGGGGTGAATAATCTCTGCTGTTCCAGGAGAGAAGAGAAGTCAGCCTTAAAAGGAGAAAGAAAGGTGATTTGGGCAATGAAGAATGAACTTAAATTTAGAAGTCAATGAGTTCCAGCAGTGGAGAAGCACAACTGTTGAGCGGTGAAAACACTACAATAAGACCAATATCATCAGCCTACACCACCTATACATTCTAAGATCTCCTTCCAATGCCTGTGCTGTTTCCCCAGCCCAGCCCCTCCGTCCCATGCCCACGTTCATCAAGGTTACTACAGCTTAGAATGGTGCCAAATTCGAAGGTCACTTCTTTGATCTTATTTTACTCAGTCTCTCAGCAGCATGCATCACGGTTGTTCACTCAAAGTTTCTGAAACACCCTCTCTTGGTTTATATGACCCCAATTTTCCTATTTTTCCCCCTACCTTACTGGTGGCTCATACCTTACCGGTTGCTCCTTCTCATCCCAATATCTCTTCCTGGCATGTCCCAGGGCTTTTGTCCTCTACATATACCCTCTCCTGCAGGTAAAATCACCCATCTATGTATGGACAACTATCAAATGCCAAGCTCCTGCTCGGACTTTTCTGAGCTATGAATTCATACACCCAACTACCAACTTCACATTTCACTTAGGCACCTGACAGACATTTCAAACTCAACATTTCTAACGTGGAACTCTCATAGAACTCTCAATTACCTTGCCTAATAACTGCACTCTTCATTTCAGAAAATGGCAGCATCGTTCACCTGGCTGTAAGCCATAAACCTAGATAATTCTTGATTACTTTCTTGCTCATACCCCCAACAGGCAATCCATCATCAAATCCTGTCTTCTCCCAAGTGCACCTGCTCCAGCACCATCATCCCTCACCTGTATTACTTCAATAGATTTCTAAGGGGCCTGGCAGCTTCTACTCTTGCCCTATCTCATACTTTTACCAGCAGTTAGAGTGATCTTTCAAAAATATAAATTAGATTATTTTCTTGTCCTACAAAAAATTCTCTAATGGTTTCTGCTGACACCAAGAAAAAAAATTTAAACTCCTCATGCAGCCTATAATACTTTATATGATCTAGCACTTGCTGACTTCCTCCCTGACCTTCCCACCACACCATCTCACTATGAGCCATCTAACACTGCCCTCCTTCCTATTTGTTAAATACACCCCAGTTTTTTCTTGCCTCGCTGCATTCTTCACTTGCAATTTCTTTTGCCTGGAAAGCTCTTTCCTTGGCTCTTTGCTCTTTGTTCTCAGCTCTTTGCTTATCCTACTCATTCCCCTTGTCACCATATTTACTTTCTTCATAGCATATATTAGATATAAAATCATTAATTTTTTTGTTTACCTGCTTATCATCTGTGTCTGTTCATTGTGTCACCGCCATGCGGGCAAAGACCTTGTCTATCTTGCTCACCACTATATCCCCAGGGCCTAGGATAAGACTTGATATATAATAGGCACTCAATAAATATTCATTGAATTAATGAATACCTTAATTAAACACTTCATGTGTTGATGATGCTTTCCTTCTGAGCAATTTAGTAGGAACATGGACATTAAGTTATCACTTGTAGGATTCTTCAAAGATTCATAAGAACAACTGATCTTGTTAGGAGATGGGAGGAGTTCCTTCTCAAATACTTCACCATTTATGCAATGACTATTCTTCTCCTGTTATCAACCCGATACAGTCTTTTATCTATGGTTGTTTAATGAATTCTGCTACAGAAAGGGTTTTGATTCAGTACCTAACATCTCATTGTAGATGGTACCCTATATTTTTGTTAAGATTACGTAAGGCTTTTGGCCACCATGATCCAGATTCCTTTATAATGTTCTGAATACTTTCTTTTCTACCATCTAACCTTAATACCTGACTTTTACTCCTCAAACTCTCTTCTGAATTACAAGCCTACCATTTGTCATTTCCATACTGTCTGATCCTTCACCCATAGTCTCTCTACCTCAGGTATCTGTCTTAAGTACAATAGGAGAGCCTTAGATCACAACAATAAGACCTCATGTAGCTGGATGCAGCACATAGAAGACAAGCACAGATGTGTTTTATAAGGCAAAGAGCCAGACAATGGAGCAAAGTAATGGACATTGCTGTGGCTCCATTTGCCTGGCAAGTCTATCTCCCAAATACCTCTCAAATCCATCCTTTCCTCTCCATTTCTACTGTCAGCATCTTATACTAAAACACCAAAAATTTTTGGCCTAGCCTACTGCAAAGGCCTTCTAACTGTGCTAAGTGCGTCCATAATTGTTACCTCTAATTCATTCTCCACATCACAGCCAGACTGGTATTTTAAAAGCAACCAAATCATTTAAGGTAATGAGAGGTTAGGAGTTTACAGAAGGCAGTAGTAATGATGTGCTGTGCATTCCACCATGCCACCTTACGTGGAGAAGGAGATGGGCTTCTCTCTTACGATAAGCCAAGAAGGATTTCAAGGAGACCGTTTTAGAAGCGGCAATATGTCTTCTTAGGTTTGAGGGACTGAGGGACCGGAATCAGACTCATTCTTGAGAAATATAACAGGTAGATACTGATTAGACACCTAGAGTTTGACGGTTACATATGCAGTGGAAAACAGACAAAGATATCAATTAACTTTAAACTTTAAGTTAACACACAGGTAAAAATCTTGGGTAACACTAAAAAAGAAAAAAAAAATACAGAGTGTAAAAGTCCTAATCCAGTAGAAGAAAGAAAAAATGGAATGAGGAGAAAAAAGAATCTCAAAATAAGGTAAACAACAAGAAAGTGCAAAAACAAAACATAGAAAAAATGGGACAAAAGAAAGTACAAAAGATAGTATGAATGAATTTGAATATATGAGTAAAAGTAATGAGTGTAATTGGACTAAACTCTCCAATTAAAAGACAGAAATTTTTAAATTGACTAAAACCACAAAATCCACGTATGTCTTCTATGAGAGATACATAAAGCAGGTGGAAAAAAAAAGATTCAGATAATATACCAGGAAAGTATTATCCAAAGAAAGCTAGTGCCATATATTAATAACAGACCAAAACAACATCAAAACAATAAACACTGAAACTCAATAACAAAAATACAAATAACCTGATTAAAAAATGGTAAAGGAGTTAATAGATAGTTCTCCAAAGAAGATATATGAATGACCAACAAGCACAAGAGAAGATGAGCAACATCACTAATCATTAGGGAAATAGAAATCAAAACCACAATGAGATATAACCTCGCACCCGTTAGGATGATTATTACTTAAAAAAAAAAAAGAACAGAAAATAACTAGTGTTGGCCAGGAACACTTGTTGAAGAAATTTCAACCCTTGTATATTACTAGTGAGAATGTAAAATGGCACAGCTGCTGCAGAAAATGGTATAGTGGATTCTTAAAATATTGAACATAGAATTACATGATCCAACAATTCCACTTCTAGGTATATACTCAAAAGAATTGAAAGCAGGAACTCAAACACATATTTACATACCCATGTCCATAGTAGCATTATTCATAATATCCAAAAGGTGGAAGCATCCCAAGTGTGCATCAATTGATGAATGGATAAACAAAACATGGGATGTAGGGGATATGTGTATATATACATATATATATGAATAATGAAATATTACTCAGCCTTAAAAAGAAGGAAATCCTGTCACATGCTACAACATGTATAAAACTTGCAGACACAACGCTAAGTGAAGTAAACCAGTCATAAGAGGACAAATATTGCATGATTCCACTTATCAGAGTACATAGAGTAGTCAAATTCACAGAGACAAAAAGTAGAGTGGTGGTTGCCAGGGGGAGGGAAGAATGAGGAATTATTGTTCAATGGGTACAGAGTTTCAGCTGGGGAAGATGAAAAATTCTGGAGGTGGAGGGTAGTGATGGTTGTACAACAATGTGAATGAACTTACTGCCACAGAATTGTACACTTAAAACTGATTAAAATGGTAAATTTTATGTTATGCAAATTTAGCACAATGACAAATGCACTGTAATGCAAAAAAGCATTATACAGATAAAAAATAGTCACTAAATACAATAAAATGTTAAACTGATCAGGAAGATACAACAATTCTAAACTTGCATGTATCTAATAACAACTTCAGGGCTGGGCGTGGTTGCTCACGCCTGTAATCCTAGTACTCTGGGAGGCCGAGGCGGGCGGATTATTTGAGCTCAGGAGTTCGAGACCAGCCTGAGCAACAGCTGAGACCCCGTCTCTACTAAAAATAGAAAGAAATTAATCAGACAACTAAAAATATATAGAAAAAATTAGCCAGGCATGGTGGTGCATGCCTGTAATCCCAGCTACTCGGGAGGCTGAGGCAGGAGGATTGCTTGAGCCCAGGAGTTTGAGGTTGCTGTGAGCTAGGCTGACGCCACGGCACTCACTCTAGCCCGGGCAAAAGGGTGAGACTCTGTCTAAAAAAAAAAAAAAAAAAAAAAAAAAAAAAAAAAAAAAAAAAAAAAAAAAAAAAAAAAAAAAAAAAAAAAAAAAAAAAAAAAAAAAAAAAAAAAAAAAAAAAAAAAAAAAAAAAAAAAAATAATAATAATAATAACAACTTCAAAATATATAAGGCAAAATTGACAGCACTACAATAAAAAATTGACAAATCCAGTATCACAGCAGGAAATTTTAACACAACTCTCTCAACAATAGATAGATCAAGCAGAAAAAAAAAATCAGTAAGGATACAGAAAACTGCAACATTGCAATGAACAAGATGAATCTAAGAAATAAATGCTAACATTGCACCCAGCAACAGGAAGGAGTTCAGAACACTGCACCTCAACATGCCATATCTAAAGACACTAAAGACACCCTATCCTTCCTATACCTGGAGAAAGACATTTTTATCACTGGAGATGGGATGTTGACACTGGGAGAAATCGGTACAAACAAATCTTGTTAAACTCACCCTTATCTTCCTAGTCACTTCTCTACAGTTAATGACCCTCGCCCAGGCCCCCTTGCCTTATCATGTTTTCACGATTCACTAAATTTTATTCAACCCAGTATATAAGTGTTCAAGTTTAACTGCTTCTTTGGGGTCTTCATGAGCCTGAAGGAGGGCTCTCATATCACATAAAACTTGCATTAAATAAATGTGTATACTTTTCTCCTGTTAATCTGTCTCATGTCAGTTTAATTCTCAGGCCCATCCAAAAAACCCTAAGAGGGTAGAGGTAAAATTTTGCCTCCCATATAAAATATTTACAAAAATTGACCATAATGAATGGCCTAGTCCTAGGCCAAAGAGTAACTTTAAACCAATTTCAAAAAACAAACTTTCAAGGAACAAAAAATTCCAATCTTAAACAAACTCTTCCAAAAAATAAAAAATTTGTTTATTAGGTTAGTATAATCTTGTTAACAAGACCACCGAAGAACAATATGACAAAAGGAAATTACAGGCAAACTTCACTCATGACCTAGAGGCTAAAATCCAAAATATTAGTAAGCTGGGTCCAGAAGTATATAAAAGTAGATAATACACAATGACAAAGATTGGTTTATTCCAGGGCTTCAAGGCTGGTTCGACATTAAATCTACAATATAATTGAAAAGATTAAATAAAAAGGGGAAAAATTCTATAGATAAGCTCAATAGATGCAGGAGAAACATTTAATTTAAAACGAAAACCCTCAAATCTCCTAAACTAGAAAAAAAAAAATTTCCTTTAAATGATAAAGGGTTTTAAAAAAAACTGGAAAAGATCACATGTGAGGGTGAACTGTTTAAAATATTTTTTTAAAAGTCAAGAACAGCAACGAAGCCCACTATTTTCTATTTAATAAAGTATTGGAGGTCTTAGACACTGTAACAGGAAAAAGCCATAATGTGCTAAGAAATGTTGAGGAAGAAACAAAACAAATTACAGTTGACCCTTGAATAATGGGGATGAGGTTAGGGGTCCCAACCCCCTGTGCAGTTGAAAATTCATATATAACTTCTGACTCCCCCAAAATTTAACTACTAATAGGCTACTGTTGACTAGAAGTCTTACCAATAGTATAAACCATCCAGTAACACAAGTATATACTGTATTCTTACAATACAGTGAACTAGAGAAAAGAAAATGTTATTAAGAAAATCATAAGGAAGAGAAAATATATTTACTATTCCTTAAGTGGAAGTGGATCATCATAAAGGTCTTCATTCTCATCTTCATGTTGAACAGGCCGAGGGGGAGGAGGAAGAAGAGGGGTTGGTCCTGCTGTATCAGGGGTGGCAGAGGCCAAAGAAAATCAACATATAAGTGGACCCACACAGTACGAAATGTGTTGTTTAAGGGTCAACTGTATTTACAGGTAATATGACTATCTATTTAGAAAAATATTTACCTCCATTCAGAAAACCCACAAGAATATGTAGAAAAAGTACTGGCATTATTAAAAGAATTTAGCAAATTTGAAAAATATAAGATAATTATATGAAAGACAATTATAAGACTTTTGCTTTTGCTTTAGATGCAGAAAGATACAACCCAACAAGAAAGAAACAAAATAAAATGAAAATAGATAAAAGTTTAAAGTCATCACTTTCCCTTTGCCCAACAGAGAACTAAGATCACAAGATAACCAACTAACCTGAAATTCAGAGTAATGAGCCAACCAAGGAGAGACTGAACGCCAGGACAGTCTCGCCTATAGAAGAGCATGGGAAGAAGAAACACAGTGCCGGCTAAACACAAGGAAGTGGGAATTAGCTAAAGTTGTAAAAAAGTGCCAAAGACCAAGTATGTGCTAGCCTGTGAGTCTGGAAATGCGCACACACCTGGCAAATGACAGTCTGCACTCACCTGCAAACTCCATGGGCTTTCCTTGAAGGCTGAAGATGAAGATTAGGGCAGGGAAATAGACAAGAGATAGCCCTACTGGTGGTTATCCATATTAACAAAAAGAAAAAAATCTAATTCCCACTTCACGCTACACACAACATCAATTCTAGATAGATGAAAATCTTAAAAACAAAAAGCAAAAGTTTAAAACTATTACAAGACAATACAGGAGAATAGCTAAAGAAATTGTGGTATATTCATGTGAATGAGTTACAGATACACACATTGATATGGAGTAATTTAAAAAATATATGGAGCAATGTAAAAAGCAAAATGTTACATGAAAAAGGCAGTCATGCCACAGAGGAAGATACACACAGGTAAATAATACATTTCGCAAAGCTAAGTAACATATTTTGATACACATGTGTGTTAAAATGATAAAGCAAAACTTTAAAAATGTTAACATGAAATTCAAGACAATGCTTATCTCTGGGAGACGAGGGTAGTGTTGGGAGTGGAGGAGAGGCAGAAAGAAAAGAAACGATGCCCAGAAGGACTGCTGAAGGGCGAAGTGGAAGAATTCCAGAGGCCCAAAGGTGATGGGTGTAGTTGTCGCTAGCTGGAAGGGTGGCTTTGCCCATGGCACATGGCTCTGGAGGGCTCAATCAAAAGGACCTCTTGCCCCTTGGCCTCACCTTTCTTCTTTTACCCAAGCTCTGATGCTGAAGAAAGATCAGAAGAATGAGGTTGAAGGAAGAGAGCAGCGGTGGGGAAAGGTTCCAGGCTGAGACAATAGCTTGTTAAAAGGCCCCCAAGACAAAAGGAGCCTGATGTGTTAGAGAAACCAAAAGAAAACCAGAGTGTAGTGGACAAACAAGAGAAGTCATTCAAGACAGAAGCCAGGTCAGTTAGGGCCTTTTAGCCCCAGTAAGGAATTTGGATGTCATTCCAAGAGAAACCTTCCAAGATTCTCCAAACAAGGGCTCAATCCTCAGAAGAATATTCCCTCAATGCTTATAGACTTATACACTTATATTGATTGCAATCATTGATTGTAATCATATTTATCTGCTTCTTGGGCTAGAATATACAAGCTCAAGGAGTGTAGGGATGTCTTGTTCACCACTCCCTCACAGCACCTACCGCAGTGCCTTGCTTGTAGTCAGTGTTAAATCATCATTTGTGGAGTAAATGAATGAAGGCTCCTGCTGCTTCACCCCAGACTACCTAGATATCTGCCTTTGGCCTATTGTTGACCTCATAACGTGAGGCTCCCAAATCCTTGATCTGCCCAGTTGAAGTTTCATTTGCTCTCCTGGTCACCGATCCTGGCTCTTTGCTCGTATTTCCTGCCTTGGAGCTACTTATTCCCTAGTTTCTGTGCAAACAGAGCAAAGTTATTGAATCTTATCACAGATTGTGCTGTTCTGGTTTTAAATATTCTGATCCTTAGGAGAATTATTATATGCTTTTGAAAATAATTAGAATATAAGAAATTAATATTAACATCAAGATGATATTAATCATATGTTAATCTTTAAA